>JADFUC010001268.1:0-22775 GCA_019722365.1 Lithospermum erythrorhizon | reverse complement strand
TTACGTATTGCCTTTGACTGATGAGGATGAATCGTAGCCTTGTTTATTGATAGTTGTGTTCCTTGTTTATTCAAATTTGGTTTGGATTTCCATCTAATTTGACCTATATTTAAGGCGATGATGATTGATGAGGATTAATTTGAGGATTGTTTTTTTGGTTATTAATTATTATTGTTATTTTCTTCAGTTAGAACGGATTGTTGTTTATTGATTCGGCCTGGGTACCCGACCAGTAGCTTCTGATTCGGTCCCAGATCCAATTTTCTCCCGAAATAGTTATCGGTCCGGTCCGGTTATACCCGGTACCCTTACCAGATGGATACTGATAATGCTGATATTATAAGTTAGACACTTCCATAAAAGTCTTGAAAAAAGTCTCTCTCACATCTTTCTCCCTCAAATCGTAGCCTCCATCTTCTTACTCTTTTCATGTTCTAATTTTAATTTTTTTACATATTTTTTGTGTAATTTTCTTTATACATTTTGGTGTAGTATTTTTTTTCTCCTTTTTTTTTAAAAAGATTGGCATTTATTGTTCGATTTCTTCATAGAATTAAAACATACTTTATGGATGTAATTTATCCTATGAAATCGACACTTTGCAAGAAAATGGTTGAAGGATTACTCCAGTTTGAACATGACCAACCATTGAAGTCATTCGAGACTTGGATACAGACGTTTAATTGGATCAACGGGGTTAAATTATAATTGTTTGTATTGTATTTTCTTTTGGTAGAGATATCGATTTATAATATATCTGATCTCTAGTCTGATTAGTTATTTATATGGAATGACTTTAATTTTATTTAATGTGTATGTCTCTTTTAACTCAATTGTATTTGTAGTAAATGTACGGTTTATGAATGAATACTTCACATCATTTTTAAATCAAAAAAGTTGATACTCACATAGATATGATTAAGCTATGATTCAGCACATGAAAATGAAAAATATACATAAAAAATATAATTTTTAAAATTCATAAAAATCCAATTATTAAACACATAAAATTTAATCTTTAATAATTGAAAAATTACTAATCCAATCTTTAAAATTTCAAACTTTGTGAATTTATTTTGGGATTTAGGATAGTATTTAATTGAAATAAAAAATACCAACAAAGTAAAATAAATTACTTAAATGATAAATTGAAGGGGCACCGTTGAGAAACTCTCGAGTCGAAGAAGAGAAGATGAAAACTTTGACAAGTAGCGGGGATTAAGAGGCGGAATGGAGAGAATAGGTTTCAGGAAATTTGAAGTGAATGTTTGGGGGACGGTGTTTGGTAGGAGACTGCAGTAGAGAGCGAATGGAAAAAAATTATGCGGATATTTTTACCAAAAGAAAGGAAAGTGTTATGAAATGCAACAATTATTGAAACGTGTCAAAAACTCAAATTTTACTACAACGGCCCAATTCTCAGAATTTTCCAAATTTTAAAATACGCAATATACGTCAGGGATTATTGGAGGAAATCATTTTAACACATAGTAATCGACCTTATGGTAAGCCACCGACTTCATGCGGTCATATCCCCTCTACTTTCAATTTATTGTCTCAAAATATTAAAATGACTATTTTATTCTTAATTAGAATAAATAAAAATAAACACCACCATCATCTCCTTACTCACCCCAAATATTCAACCTACCAAATTAAAATATCCATTAATTGTGATAGTTAAATTTTAAAATAAAAGATAATAATTTTTCAAAAATAGAATATAATGTAAATTTATAAATAATTTAACTGTTTTGAGAGCTTGAATTGGTTTATATCTTTAAATCCATAAAACACAAACATCCATATATTGTTATGCTTATACTTAAATTCAACATTAGAAGTCAAGTCTTGATAGATAATGATAAAAAAAATAGAAAATAAATTTACTCTTAGGAGAGTTTCAAGTGGTTTAATTCCTTTAAATCCATAACACAAATACCCATTAATTGTTATGCTTAAACTTAAATTATAAAATAAAAATCAAGTTTTCATAGATAATAATAATATTACACACAATACACAATAATAATAATAATAAGACTAAAGAAAGTTATTGTTTGAGTTAACTACTATCAATGCACATGTGGAGTAATGTATTGTGTGTATATATATGAAGAATTGCTATGTGGGGGGTTTGGAGGATGATGGTGGTGGTTGTTAGGGGTGGCAATGATGGTGGAGCAAGATGGTGGGATTGATTTTTATTTATTTTAAATAAGGGTAAAATTATGCGACAAATTTGTAATTAATTTTGAATTTTTATCTTTTGATAGAGAGTGAGCAAAAAAGGAATGGAATAAAATATCGCAAAAGTAATTTATTTTACACTTATAAAGCCGATAAAATCTCCGTTAAATCGTCCCCAAATGAAATGACAACACTCTCTCTCATCACTAATACCCAACAAAAATATATTTATCCCTTTAATTAAACATGAGTAGCATTAATTTAATTACAAATATTTCTTCCATCCATTCTATTTATTTGGAGAGGAGTACAAACCTCTTGGAAACATCATGAAGAATATAAAAAACAAGATGAAGAATATAGAATTATATGTAATTTGTAACCAAAGTCTCTTCCATCCATTCTATTTATTCATTTCCCATTATTTTTTCAAACACCAATAATTATACATTGAATTCATTTCGTTGTAGATCACCAGGTATATTCTTTTTTTTCTATCACTTGATCAATTTCCAATTATCTGTATGTTTTAATTTTCAGTATATGTAATGCAATTATCAACATATTTGTTATTGGTATTTAGAAGTTGGGTCCATGAATTGCAGGGGATTTTGTTTGTGATGTTTAAGAGAGGAATATACCTCATTTTGTTTTTACGGTATAAATTTCAAGGGATGGAGGGTCTGAAGCGTTGTCATATGATGATTGGATGAAATTTTATAATTAATTTTTAGCTTTGAGTTGGTCTGATTAATCAGGGTATGATTGGGTATTTTTCAATTTCGACTTTAACGGATCAGGGTTTAATCGGGTGTTTTTGGAGGTATGAATTCGGATAATTACTCTCCCCCCTCGAGTTTCTTGGCCGAATGTTGTGATTGTGGGAGTCACTTGATGGACACATCTCATTCAGATACATGTTTCCGGTCCCTGAAAAGGAAGCACGACGAGGGAAATAAGTTTGTGATTCCGGGGTTGGATTTGTCTCATGTTGCACGCGTTGAGATCGAGAATGAGGTTGATGTTTTGCGTGAAACAGTTGGTAGCCAACAACTAACCATCCAGGACCTTAATACTGAGTTGGAGGAGGAGAGGGATGCATCTTCTTCAGCTGCAAACGAAGCCATGTCGATGATCTTGAGATTGGAAAAAGAAAAGGCTGAGATTCAAATGGAGGCCAGGCAGTTTAAAAGGTTTGCCGAGGAGAGAATCGCCCATGATCAAAAAGAGATTTTGGCGCTGGAGGATTTGTTGTACAAGAGGGAACAGACTATTCAATCACTCACATGTGAGGTTCAGGCTTATAAGCATAGGATAATGAGTTATGGGTTAACAGAGGCTGAGGCAGATGGCGAAGGCCCATGGAGTCACGTGATGAGCATCAACAATTTCACTAATGAGGTTGATACTAATGATGTTCAATTTGATTTCCCTGCATGTGACTACCCTCAATTGAAGTGTAATTTGAATGCAAATCATAATTACACAAATCATGATTATGAAGTTGAAGATGATGTTGAGAAATATGCATTTGGAGACACTCCACAATCTAGAGATCAATTGAAAGACTTGGAGTTCCGTATCAATCAACTTGAAAGAACACCTACAAGTATTACCCACAAAGGTGATTTTTTTTGTTCAAAAAATGTGACAGAGAATGTGACGACTGGTCAGTCACCAAGAAGGCCCATGCATTTAAGGAAGTTCTCATCCGATAGTGCGGTTACTTTTCTCAAAGAAACTGTATTTACTGATTCTCCAAAATTTCGTGATAGCACAAGGACTGCAGAGTATTCACAAAAAGAGGAAGTTTCTACATTATGGAAAGTGGATAGTGCTTCAGAAGTTGAGGATAATGTTAGTGATAGAGTTTACAC
The DNA here is from genome assembly GCA_019722365.1 of Lithospermum erythrorhizon. NCBI lineage: Eukaryota > Viridiplantae > Streptophyta > Magnoliopsida > Boraginales > Boraginaceae > Lithospermum > Lithospermum erythrorhizon. Next base: position 18,708 of record JADFUC010001268.1, on the reverse strand, counting down.
AATTGATTCTGTACCTCAGGGAGCTCCATATAATAGAGTGGATTATATAACTCATAGGGAGGCATTCAATCACACGGATTTTGGTGATCCAGAGATCAAAAAATTGTATATGAGACTTCAAACACTTGAAGCAGATAGAGAATCAATGAGACAAGCACTAATATCCATGCGTACCGATAAAGCGCAATTTGTTTTGCTAAAAGAGATAGCCCAGCAACTGTGTAAAGAAATGCCACCAGTAAGAGCACCTACTGTGAAACCATCTTTACTAGGTTCCTTTTCCATCATGTCCATTTTAAAGGTAATATGTTACACATAGCTTTTCTACTTACTGAAAAATATCCATTTCATATTCAAACCATCATTTTTATGATAAATTGATAATGAATGATTTAGCATTTTTAACTTGTCAGCACAGTTAAAATCTTTGATAGTTTTCTATAGTACTTTACCGGTATAGTGGTTTACTTTTATCCGGACAAAAATTAAATAACTAAGAGAAAAGACCTTAATATGTTCCATTCCTTAAACGGATATTTAAATGTTGATATGCTTATCTCATTTCTGTTTCAGTTGGCCTTATCCTTTGTATTTTGGAAAAAGAAACCTCGTCGATGCAGGTAAGTACTCCCTCCATCCCAAATGATTGTCTAGTTTGTTTTCTAATTGTTAAAAAATAACAAACTTTATAGTCTTAATCGACACACATAAGTTTTATTTGAACCAGACTACTTTGTTTTCTAATTGTTACAAGTGAAGTATATTGAAAATAGTATCTTTTCATATATTTTTCACCAAATATTATACAAAATGTATTCAAATATTCGAGTTTAACACTTAAAAGGTCAACCAACAAAGTTCAAAATTATTTTAGGAATGGCAGAATAGTATTTTATTATTTTTTATAGAAAATGGGACCAAGAGAAAGAAAATTGATTAGTTGAATATAGAAGGAAACAAAAGGCATGCATACTCACTTGTTCCACAATTCCATTATTAGGTATATGTTCGGGTTGTCGCCACATCATATAGGATTGCTAATGCTCTTAGACAAAGGACCACATATTGGGCAGTGGAGATGTCTTTCAAGTGTCCAACTCTGATGCGTAAGCATATGCTTCTCTGCAATCTTTGAAGACTTGCATATTATTGTGAATGTGGAATGATCTTCACTTTTGATATTTCATTTTTTGGATTCTTTGCTACTGCAAAAATTTCATTTATGGAGTAATGTATAAGTTGTATTTCCGCATCCAGTGTTAGAATTTGATACATTATATTGGTTGATCAGTAATATTGTAAGTAGAAGTAATTAAGTATGATGTCTAACATCAAGATTGGTCTAAATATAAATAATGATGGGTTTGAAAATATGACAAGGTTGGAGGTTGGAACCATACAGGTTTCTATCGAGTAGCATTGCTGATCTTTATGGAAAACTGCGCTTGTAATTTGAGATGTACAATGTAAGCATTTATAATAATAATAATAATAATAAAGTAAAATTTCTTATTAATATTGGAACTTCCCAGAACTATTAACCATTGTCCAAAAATCGATTCCTGAATTTAATAGTTCATGTACCATGTATAAAACAATTAATCTGAGTGGGGAATTGGCATTATAAGGCACAACAGGTATGATGCATAGTGTTTCGAAGAATATTGTATGTACTTCATATAGAATAAAGATAATAGTGTACTTCTTGATTGAATGTTGTACATAATATAATTTTGAGTCATAATGTGTTATTAGTTAGAAAATATGAACTCAACGATAGTTGGAAGAGACACTTCTTTCAGTTGTTTAATGTAAGCAGTAATGGAATGATCAATTTCAAGAACCTCAACATCCTAAAATCAACTTAAAACGTAACTTCTATATGAGAATCAAGCTTTTATGTGAATTGGGTTGGTTTTATGTCAGAGTTATCAGCCATGGAAGTCATCTTTTTGTTGATGGAGCTCTATAGGGACAAACAAAAATGTCTTCATAGATTTCGAGAAGGCATATGATAGGGCTCATGAGATATTCTTTTGAACGTATTGGAGAAAAAAGGAGTTTGTGTAATAAGGAATCTATATGTCGAGGGGAGAGAGCAACGAGTTATAATTGCAATTAGGATCCATCATGTCTCGAATCTAATCCCACATTTCTTTTCACTGTTAGTAAGATGGTGATCATGCAATATTTTGTCAATTTTATATCTTCAAATATAATTTATAGTTCTTATTAGAAAGTTACTTAGATAATACAACATATTAAATTATATATAGAATATACATCATACAAATATAATATCTTTTTTAAAACACTTTTTGCATGGTTATGGAATTTTTTACAAGAATAAAACACTTCTTGCATGGTTATGGAATTTTTTACAAGAATAATTTGGGGTATAAACTTAACACGTATGATGTTTATTTAAAAATAACTAATCGATTCACATCCACTATATGAAAAAGAAAGTAGTTTTGATAGCATTGGTGATTTAATAGCCTAATAAGACTTGACTCAAATTTTCACAAATAAAGTTTCCCTGAATTCTATTCTCATAGTTATTATTATTTCATTTTCTTTGTAAGCCAAGTACTCTAACTTTTAGTTATCAATTTCTATAATTTTTTATTTGTAATACTCAATATATATGAAAAAAAGAGCATAATTCTTAGCCACAAAAGTGTCAGCCCACCGGCAACAATTACAATACACACACTAATAAGATTTAAATAAAACGACAATTTCGCTTCCCTAATAAAACTCTTAACTACTACACTCTCAGAACATGATATGTACAAAATAGTCATTTCACACCCAAACCCAACACTATTCAAGTGCGTAACAGCTCTCAAAGACTTAAAATATATAAACCGATGTAAATATTTACCTGATGTATGATGACGGTGAGTGTCGCTAAAAGGTAACAAATGACGGGAGCGCAGCATACGAATTGTGACGGTTTCCCTTCAATAATTCGCATTTCGAAGGAGTTTTCCCTGTAAAATGTAAACCATCGGAAGGTGGCGCAGTGGCAACTTTAGCCATCAAGACCCTTACCAAATTACTCTGCCAAGTATTATAACAAGAAATAATTTGAGAATTAAACAAATACGAAGTCAAACAATTTCAATTTTGACAATAATAACAAGTGATTATTGAGGAATATGAAACTCTAACTCAACTGGGATTGGGCGCAGAGAGAGATACAGGGACATAAGTGCCCAGTGTGGACTTCGTCTGTTTCAACTCAAATTTTGGGTAAGTGTTGTTTTTAATATTTTGGGATTTGAATTAATTTCATTTCCCTCCCACTTTTTGCTGACTTGCTATATGCACAGCGGTGGTAGTCATTTTGCCTAAGCCAATCATAGCGCCACAAATACACCAAACAGTGTTTAAAAGTGGAATTTAAATTACTATTTCAAGCTCTTCTATTTATGTTTAGTCAAAGTTCGAATCTGTGGAGTTCGATTGATGGTGCAGACTACAAATTTTTCTTAAAGACGCTACTTATTCAAAAAAAATTAAACTGTGGAAACTATTGCCAAAATGCCGTTGTTTTTAAACCTAGCAATTTTCATTCTACTAATCAATCAAAATTTGTTTATCCACTACTAGGCCCGTGAGTGAACCCAAAAGTTCGATTCGATTCGCATTATTCGGTTCGAAATAGTTCTGCCTGCAGGTTCGGAGAAGAAAATTGATGAAACCAACCTTAAATCTATGGCTGAAGGACCGGACGAATCACAAGGAATAGCCTCTCTGGATCCGCTTATCAAGCATCCATTATCACTTGTGATACGTATGTAAAACTTATGCTGGAAAAACCTCATTAAAATACAAATTTATCATCATCTATCTCATTTTCTTCTATTTCATCTACTCATCCATCTCGATCTACCACTGTGAAAGTGTGTTCAAAACGCATTCAAACGGTTCGATTCCTCGAATTTCAGAAAAAGTTGCCTGAATTTCAAGGGTGTTCAAACGATACTCAAACGTTAAATTTTAAGATTCGACACTTTCAAACGTGTTCGAACTCTAAAGTTTGACACTTTCAAACGATACTTAAACCCAAGAAAGCCCTGCCCTGCTTCTATCCACTCACTCTGGCCAACCAGAGTTGCTATCGGCCCGCTTTATTGAGATTTTTCCTCGGCCTGTGGTCGGCTCACCGAGGCGATCCAAAACCAGTTACGCCTCCAAGCTGTAGAAATTGGTTATTCAGATTACTAAATTATAGCAATTTAACGTATAAAAATCGCATATTGTATTAAAAACCCAACATATAAAGCCAATAATAGAAAAAAATTAACATGATTTGTAGGGAATAATTGTAGCTAAAGAACAATTTTAATGGTCAAGTAAGAATAAAATTTTCTAACAAAAAAACTAACATCCAAAAATTAGACTTAATGGTTTGAAAGAATAAAATCTTTTCTTGTTTGACCATTTGAAAAACCTGGAGCTCACTTAAGACATCTACCCTTCGAATCATATAAAGCATGAAAGACTAGATTTAACAATGAACTACTTCATTACAATTCGAACGATGATCCATCTGTTGGAAATTTATGCAAAAACTTGTTCATAAACATAAACAAATAGCATACAGGATCATTCAAAATGTATATAATCAAATTACGATATATATATATATATATAATGAGCACTTACAGCGCAGCGGAATTCACCAACTTGTACTTTCACGAAGCCTCCTTTGATCTCCTAGCAATTAGCACCACAAAAGGTAGATGCCTCCAATTGGTCCACACGAGGAGCGGTTGAATCACGCGATTGGATTTGCTAGAACCTTAAGAACAATTGGAGAACAAAAGGCTTGTTTTTACTCGGCTATAGAGAGTGGGGAGGGGTGTGTGAAAGGTGGTGGTGGTCGAGAAGATGATTAGGTTTTCATCTTATAAAACTCCTTTATAAACCCGAATAGCTCGACCCGTTAACTAATAAGTCAACTCGTTAAAACCGTTAACTAACTAAATGCTAACGAGTAAGTAACTAACAAGTCACTAATGAGCTTTACTAGTTAAACCTTCAATTAAACTAGCAAGTTAATTGATTCGGTCTCTTCCAATTTGTATCTTACATTATCAATTTAAAACTCTCGATTGAGTATCTCATTGATTTCAATAAACTCTCAATTTAGCAATCACGATTTAATTTCATACATGAAATAAGACTCAACTTCACTTATGTGTGACCGTCAGGGCTCGTATAATATTAGTCGTATAATAATATAATTGACCATTATTATTATAACGATTATGGCTTGCATTCACCAACTGACATAACCCTGATATTATCATGAGTGCCTATTTAGTAATTTACAATTACTATTATTGAACACTTAGTTTGAGTACTCTCATTTAGCTTAAACTAGTAAATGAATTGTTACAACAATTGTCGCAATGGGCATAATTAAATAAATCAATATACACCGATTTCCAACACCCCACTCTCCGCCTCGGGAGATTTACTTTACAATTTCTTTATCCGATCTCCACAAAGCAATCCACAAGAAGTGTGTCATGAAACACCCATCTGCTTTTACTCGAGCCGAACTAACTCAAGTACTATGGCCCCATAAACCAATCGGGCCTAAACTCATTAAGAGAGGCCTCGAGATCTACCTCAGATATCAAGGATGGATAAATCACTTATAATATGTAACGACTCCGCCTTAGAATCGGGCCCAAATCCCGACACCGCAGTGCCACCAATCCGATAGATGACTCAATTTAAAAAGACTCACCTGTCCTTAAATTAAAAATAAAATAAATACATCTGAGAGGAACCATTTTTAAGAAAATAATCCATCGTGATATTTCCTAACCACACAAAACCACCATATATACCACAATTGTCAAAGTACAAAATGTCAAACAATATACAATCTGAAATTCCAAAAATAACAACAATATAGACATCAAAACTACAACCAACAAATGTGCTAAGACCGCGAGGATCTACGGCCCATCTCTCTCTCACCTAAGCACTCCGTCCCAATCACACAAACGACCGAACGCCGATGCACCAATTGCCAACCCGGCACAAATAAAATGCCGCCCATAGCGACAATAGCGTAGTTCTCTGCTTAAGCTTAGCGAGTATTCTATCTCAAGAGTGGGAATTAACCCACACCCACCGTAGAGTACAATAAGAATAACTAATTTCGCATAAAAATAGATAGTTATCAGTAATACTACACACCAAGGCCATTATAATATGAAATAAAAAATATCATTACGAAGTTCATTTATAATGCTTGCATCCTAAAAAATATACCAATACCAAAATTACAATTATCATAATTTCATAGGCCCATCAACTAAACATGCACATACTAGTAAGGAACACCCAACTATAATCATGTATCTCAAAGAAAACAATGGCAACCATGCCCCACATAAGTCCACACTCTACCACAACACTAGTACCTCTCAACACCACAACTAAGCAACTCAAACAGCTCAACATAATTCAACTCAACTCAATCAACGCAACTCAACTCAACTAAATCAACGGAACTCAATCTCACAATCTGATCAACATACATCTTCGCTTAGTCTCGAGGTCCATCACGATTTAACGTAGAAGCGAGTGCATTCTCGACAATCTGTCCACGATCACCCAAATCCCATCGCTCCGCCTCGATGATCTAGGAAGTCCGAATAAGAAATCCATGGTGATATTCTCCCACGTCCATTCAGGAATCGGAAGTGGCTACAAATGAAACCCGTAGGTGTTTATGTCAATCTTTATGTTCATAAACCAAACACCTCGCCACAAACTTCCGCAATCTCTCATTCCAAAGCCACCAATAACCAACCTCAAGTCCCTATACATATTCGTATACCCTGGATGCATGCTATAAGGGGTATCAGGAGCCTCATCAAGAATCTCCTTCAACTCACGTATCACGGCACGAATAACCTACCATTCATCCTCAAATCACCACTATCAACCACGAAATCCGATCTACCTCCACTCTGCACCTCTTTAATGATATTCTCGTAATTTCTTATCTTTTGCCGGGGTTTTCTCCAAGATTCGATCAAAGAGTACAGGTCGAACTTTCACATGAGCCAACAACTCACCCACCGCCCAACCTCAAGATCAACTCCAAGTTGCTTCATTCTACCTTTAGTTCTCTAGCCTTCCTTCCTACTCAAAGCATCTCGCTACAACATTCGCCTCTTCCCGGGGCGATACTAATACATCATAGTCGCTAATAATCTCCATCTCCTCTCAAATTTGTGACTCTCTCGCAGATCGGGAGTAATTTCAAACTTTGTGATCAATGAAAACTGCATCTAACCCCATACATATAATGCCTCCACAATCTCAACAAGAAGACAACTGCTACAACTCAAAATCGTGGGTCCGTACCCTCTTACGGCTCTTTTCACTGCCGGTAAAGATAAGCAATCACTCTCCCATTCTACATCAACACACAACCCAACCCCCGCGCCACACATCATTGTATATCATATACCCTCGACTCGAATGGTAAGGCTAAAACCGTCTAGTTGTCACTTTCTGGGCTTCAACTCTCAGAATGTACTCATAATCCTCATCCCAAATAAAGTGGAAACACCTTCCCGGGTCATCCTTGACTACTGGAGTCGCAATCAACGAGGAAGTCCCTGATAAACCTCATGTAATACCCACCCAAACCCAAGAAACTCCTCACTTCAGAACACTCGGTCGCCTCCCACTATTCACAACTCCACCTTCTGGGGTGATCCACACAAATACCTTCACCCCATACAAATACGGCCTGTGTAACTATACATTTGCCAACCGTAATTCACACTGCTTAACTTGGCGTGCCGCCTCAATACCTCTAACACCACCGCAGTTTGTCTGCTCTCCTCCTCGCCACTGAAAAGATCAATGTCATCAATGAACAATCACGAATCCTATCCGCAAATTCCCTGAACACCGATTCATCAAATCCATGAACGCCGGTGCATTAGTCAACCCTAAAATGGCATCACCATAAACTCTCAGTAGCGTCTATACCGATCGAAATGCCGATTTCGCACGTCGTCCTCCTTAATCCTCAATTGGTGACAACCGATCTCAAATCAATCTTCGAAAACACATCGCATCCCTCAACTGGTCAAATAGATCATCTATCCTCGGAATGGATAACAGTTCTTGATAGTCACCTTATTCACCGCTCAGAAGTCTATAAAACAACCTCAACGTACCATCCTTCTTTTTCACAAACAAGACCGTACATCTCTACGAAACAATCGGTCCTACGAACCCCTCATCAAGCAGCCTCAGAATCGAAGTCTCAACCGCTAGAGCCATTCTATACGGCGCAATAGAAATCGGGCGCGTACCGGTACTACCAAATAAAACTCCACTTCCCTCTCAATCGGGCGGTAACCCCGGTGCATCCTCTGAAAACATCAACATACTCACGGACAACACAAACATCCTCCAATCGACTCTCCTCTCTCTCCAAGTCGACCACATATCCCTGAAACCCAACACAACCTTTCTTCATCAACTCCCGGCCTCTGCGTCGAAATGAACCGATGGTAGGATCTTCCTAACTCCCACAAACAGAATATCAGGTCTACCCGACTCAAGAAAAGATGACTTCCTTACGGGCGTAAGTACCAATCTTAAGCGATGCCTCCCCAACCAGTCCATACCCAAGATAAGATCAAGTCTACTAACTCAAACGGAAGTAGGTCCACAATCTGCACCGATTATTCACATTCAAGGGGCAATTCTATATACGATCTTTTACTCAAATGTACTCCTTTACCGGGTGTCAGCGATAATAACCTAATAAGTAGCACTCGACATAAAGGTAAAGTATCAACAAAACTCTGGGAAATAAATGAGTGAGTAGCTCTAGAATCAAAAAGTACTCTAGCCTCAGAATCACATAATAACAAGGTACCTATCACGACTCTAGGAGCCTCCCTCGCCGAAATGATCGCATTTAATCCGGCCTACGCCAAAGACCACTCGGTCAAGCACATGCTACGCCTCCCCGAGAGCCTCCAACTCCCCGACCCTGACCTCCGCGGCCTCCAAAACATCCACTTCGCCTCGGTATCCGCCTCGAGAACTATACCGAGAAGAAGTACTAGCACCACCGATGGGATTGAGAATTTAACCCCGCAAGATGTCCGTGCCGACAAACGAAACAAATCCTCTCTCTCTCGACAATCCTGTATCCTATGACCACCGACCAACGGAAACATCCGACATCACTGAACTCCAAAGGATACCGAAATCCACCGTGCCAACGCGGTGTGTTGTTTGCATCAACACCCGCGAACAACCGCACTAAAACGACCCTGATCTGGACGAGTCTGCTGGACCATCCTCCTCTAAGATCTCCAACTAGAAGGTCCACTAGTACCAACCGACTCTGCCGTCCCTCTTCCCCCACCGAAGCTGTGCCCGCCTAACTCCATCTCTCGAATCTTCAATGCAAAGATTCCTCAACTCATGAAAACTCGCAAAGGTCATCAATGATAACCAAAGTGAGGATCCTCCTGCTCATCCCATCATGAAATCTCACCTCTTCGCCCCTCCGATGCACCTCTCGAAAGTGCATCTAATACAACTCACCAACCGCCTCATACTCATCAACCGATCTCCTACCCTGAGTCAACAGGATCAAATCTCTCTCCATAGCAGCCATATGGGTACTCAGACAATAGTTCTCCCTGAATAGCTCTACAAAGCGCTCCCAAGACACAGGATCCTCTCCTCTAGCAGTCAAAGATAGACGTAAATTACCCCACCAGTCACGAGCACCCTCATGAAGTCTATAAGTGGTGAACCTGACCCTCAGCTCACCCTCTATGCCCATCGGCTCAAATATAGTCTCCATGTCTCTAATGAACTCAATCGCCTCAATGGGTGTACCAACTCCAAAGAATTTCGGTCTCCTCGCTGGGAAATCAACGAGAATCGATTCCCTTTATTGAGCCCGCTATAATAATTGTATCAATTTATTTACCGGGTTGGTTAAATGTGACATCGAACTTAGTGTTCACCTTAGTAAATTGTATATTACTAGTTTGGGTTCTCAATGATAATTTAAGGCGACCGATCATGATCTTACTATTAATCGCTATAATAATAGTGTAATTGGTCAATTATTATTATTATACAACTTACTATTATCTCGAGCCTAGAAGGTCAAACACATACAAGGACGTTTGGATTATATTTCATGTATGAAATTAAACTATATTTGTTAACAGAAATAACAGAATTTCAACTAATATTTCACTGGGATTTCTTACATTGATAATGCAAATAGAAATCGATTTAACCCGAATGAATTAATTAGTCAATTGAATTAATTCGGAGAAGTTATTATGCTTGTTAGTAACTTGTTAGTTACTATTAACAACTTGTTATTGTTTGATTTTACTTAAATCTAAGTAATTAAACTTAACGGGTCGGCTCATTAAGCTATTCTTGGCCAAGTTTTAGGTTTGATATACATAAGCAAACTTATTAGGTTTTTCATCATAACATGTTTTCAAGGAAATGAAAAACAAAGCCTCCCGCCGCCATTTCTCCTCCATATGGCCGAATATGTTCAAGGGAAGAATTGAAATTCTTCTCTTGATTTTTCATCCAAATCAACCCATGTTCTCGCAAACACAAATGTAAGATTCAACCTCTCCTGGTGTGCAACCAACTAGAGGCACTACATTTGAAGTACTCAACTTTGAAATTCAGAGGAGGCTTCATGAAAGAATGTGTCGAGCAGGCTTCCGCCGATCACTTTAAGTGCTCGCTATTCATAATTGCTAATTGCGTGTTTTAGATTAATTTATATCATTTCGAGGGATCCGATGTATGAATTTGGTGTTTATCACAAATGAAATTCATACTAGATTCTAACAAAGGGCCTCAGAGCCTACTCAAGTTTGATATATTTTTATCTAATTTGATCAGGTGTTTACATAGTCAAGTAATAATTTGATTATTTCATGATTTATATATTCAATTGATGAATATATAATATGAAAAAAAATCAACCCATTTTATATATGTTTCACATGGCTGGAATCATCATTTCATGTATTGATTTTGATGATTTGAAGTTATTTAATTGTTTCATGAATTGAAAGGGATTAAAAATTGATTAATTTACATTTTTTAATTTGGAGGTGTAATCATTTTCATTTTATAGTGAGTTTAGAAATTTCAGCAAAATTACGAAATTAAATCTCTGTGTTCTTGACCCTTTGAGGTTCATGCCAGTTTGTTTTCAGAATTGTTTGAAATTTTTAAGTACTCCAAAAAAATTCAAGCAATTTCGAATTGCTTTGGGTTTAATCGAAACGTATGTTTTTGGATAAAATTCCACTTGGACGTGTTCAATAATGATATTGTTGATGTTCAAGAAAAATCCCAGAATTTTATGAATTTTTAGAGCCTCCAAATCATTTTTACAAAAGTTGCAATTAACTGAAAACTCGAAAATCAAACGAATTGCCAAAATCGTGTCGCCGAACTCGCGAACGGCCTCCGGCGCCGTCCGGCTCCGGGGATTGGACGCTCCGCCACTGTGACGTAGCCCATTGGCCGCACTCACGCACCGGCCGGCAGCGTCATTCCTCGGGTGGCCGGAAGCCGGGCGGTTTGGTCGTTGAAGTTCGGGCTCGTCCGCTTTAGAAAACCCTAAACGTATTTTGTAAATTATTTTTGGTTTTAAAATTTATTGGTAATTATTAATTCTCGTTTTTAATGTTAAATCATAAATTTGTCATTAAGATAATTGAATATATATCTTGAATGACATTAAATTTGATTTATATTTTCATAATTATTTCATTAATGATAATTCTTGGAAAATATTTCACGATTTAATTTTTAAATTTTAAATTGGAGTTAATTACTTGTAAGTAATTATTCCATGATTTAGGTGGTTGATAATTATTGTAATACTATCATTAATCATGTGTGAATATATTCAAAATTAAAATTTACATTAATTGATAATTAATTGTAAAATAACGGGTAATTAATTAGTCAATTACAACACATTTAATCTCATTTCTGTTTAATAATATATATGCATATTAGGTGCATTTATTTGTTTTAATGTTTTACCCATATATATTGTTATGGAATGGAAATGAGGTATTTAGATATGACCCAATTTAATTTATTTATTTACGGCCCCGCTGCACGAAATGTCAGAACGACCGAGTCGTATTTCTTTCATTCTTGTATTCATTTACCCACAAGCCCGCGTGTCGCCTAAGTTAAGCTGAGTAGTAGTATGTACTACCGCGGTGGCATCAAGATAAAGCATATCCACAAAGACGGCACTGGAGAACTTCAGAAGTTTCAAGCGAGTCGGAGAATACAAGACTTGCACTGTTTAAGTGTCAAGACTTATGTTAAAGATTTTACTTGTTAAGTGATGTAATAGGTCTCTGTGGGTCATATCTATATCTCCTCAATACATTTATTTATTTTTCATTTTGCATGCTGCTTGAATATGTGCTATCTATGCATGGTTAAATAAAAGCTTAAATAACATTAATCTCTCATCAATTACATCTACAATGTATAAAGCCAATTTTAAAGTTGTGAAATTCCGCTGTTTATCTCGACACACCGCGATGGCGTGTGTTACGCTTTGCACTTTGGATATGACAATGGATCATGTTGAAGTGATTTCCACTAACGCCGTAGGCTTTCAGATGATCACCAAAGTAACTATTTGGTTTAATTGGTATGCTTAACCGTTTGTCGGAGATAAAGTCGTAGCATCCTCGCATGGCACGCAGCGACACAAGAGTTATGTAGTTTTGTACTGGTTGGTAACCTACTATTGTGCCGGGATTCAAATATACGTAGTGTCGCCAAGCCAACCGGGCATAATAGACTTTGGTACTGCGATATTAGTTTACATAATCGTTGATAACCTACTATTATACTTGATTCAAAATGTATGCTGTCGTTGAAGTCGAGTATAAGAGATCTTGATACCTTGTACATTTTGTAGAGATTTGAAGTACGGTATTATATTTACAATTCATTTTGTAAATACGTATGGATTGTTTTGAACTACACTATTTATTTTAAGTTGCATATTTCCTATTATGTTCGGGTATATTGCTTACCTATTCTATTCACCATCTATCAAGTGCAAACTAAATGCATGACTTATAATGTGAAATAAAATAAGCAAGAGAAATCCGAATGACTTCAAGGAAACAAAGTGTTACAACGCGATAATCGGTCAGATGCTAATGAGGGATAAAACTTTAAATACCACAAACATTTAAGACTCGGGATTCAATCATGTCGATACGCCAGATGAACTTTGGTTCAAGTGAACAAAGTCACATGATATGACGGAAGGATAATTAATTTTTGATTCAATCAAAGGTGATGATGCTATGAAGCACTCAATATGTCATATTTCGGTTTCAGTCACCAAACAAGTCTTAAAATGATAAATAGTTTGATTCTTTTATAACTCAACTGAGAAAAACTATCGAATGATCTTGAATGTTGCGATCTACATTTCAGACATGTGATGGGTATTTAGTTTCTTTTTAACATGATTTAACATGGTTCATGAATCATGAGGAAACAAAAGCTTGCACACAGACAGAACCAAATAAGCAAATTATCTATTCGGGTTCTCAATACTTGTACCACTGAAAGTGAACATGGAACTATAAGTTAGCATGATTCGCTTCATTATTTTCAACTTCAAAGCATAGAAAGAAGAATTTAAGTAACATTTAGACTCGAAAGCAGAGATTCGGGCTAAATCACATATCTCAAATAATTTTTGTTGTCAAAGCCGTAATGTCTGGTCACATCGTCGAGAAACACTAATTTTGGACTCACATAATTTAATCATGATATGAGCCAAGTATAACGATAGGTCGGAAGACAAGATACAAAGAATGTTATTATTTTGTATAATGATAGGAAAACTACATTATAAGAGCAATACGCTTTAAATCCTCCATGAAGATGGTCGATTCTAAACTATTTTCTTTGCACTTGTAAGAGTAGAAATGAATGTCATGTTTGACATACACGTTTCCATATCGTGATCTCGCATACATGGAACATTATTACTTACTTTTCTTTAAAAAGGACACCTTGAACAACAAACGACAATAATACTTTACGATAACGACTTAACAAGATTTGAGTATAATCTTGGAAGATGAACTAAGTCAACTCTAGACTTAAAGGAGGTTCACTAGTCTAAATTAAGTTTGTATGTTTATGTAAGTTAATTGTAAAGATTTGAGTCATTGAATGATACATCGACCGAGCAAGTGGTACGTAGCGACCATGTTTAATACTATCGTTCTCAGGTCGAAGTATCGCTTCGATAAGTTGTATATTATCCCAAGAATGAGACATCATTCTAATCTTAAAACGCATTCTTGTTAAGATACTTAATTAAGGAATTGTGTTTAATGAAGTTAAAACACGAACGGACGACCTTTCAATTTCATATCTCAAGATAATTTCATTCTAAACCTTGGGATGCAAGCCACAGTTTTTGAGTCAAGTAAGGATTGTGTTTAACGTGGCTGAAACACAAAGAATGAAATAATTTCACATATTAAGGTTGCTACACCTACCTTTAAATTAATTTATTCATATTCAACTGTGAGACAACTTCAGATTATGTTTGATAAACAAACTTTGAACGCCTCGCATAGATAAGCTTTCTGTATTATGTCATCAGAGTAGACATAATTTAACCTCGCATCCAAAGTTATTAAGTCATTTTTGTACATAACCGTAACAAGCCGGTATTTATTTCCATCCACTATAAGGTTGCAATTTATCAGTATTAATATGTAGTCTCATTGCGAAGTACAACAAGGAAATAAATACGTGACTCGAATGATTCGTTGGGCTCCTAGAGATACCAATCCAAAGAGATAACCTTCGGTTATATCAAGAAGTATTCACTTTGATGCATTTAAAGCTAAATGCAAAGGATACAAATGACGACATGAATAACATTACTCCAATAAATGACTTGAGGGTTATTTAAATGGAAATAAATGCTGAATACATTTGGTTGAGTGTAAAATTTCATTTTATCTTCGATGGTGATTCATCGAGTAAGAGCTCATTCTATATTACTGGATGGTGAATCATCAAGTACAAATGTATTCCCTTACAATGAGCAATCAACATGAATGAGCGCTTAATCATACATTTGGTTGAGAAACCAAGATTAAGCATATTCATTGGTCAGATCGTGCTCATGTTTATTTCAAACTTTCTTATTGCTATTCCACAAGTTGTAACATGTGGGTCTAAGCAAGTTATCCAAAGAATGTTCCTAATTAATGATCAGCGATGATGGATACTTGACATTGTTATTGGAACTCCACATCTCAAGCGAGAATATAAAAGAAAGTTTCTATACTACTAGAATCTAAAGTTGTAAACTTAAGATCGAGTATAATGGAGTTAAATTCCTCACTTTGATACTTGATGAAAATCAATAAGAATCAAGAGTAATGAAGAACCTTGAGTTCCTTAAAGGTTAGTGGGAAATGCGAAACGCATAAATGAAGTTTTATACACTAAATGTTGAAGAAATCTTCCTACAACCTTAAAGGTATAAGAAGTTGATTAGATTCTTGTGTATTATCTAGCGAGCCCAATCGCATATATGTGATACATGCTATGATCAACAAGATTATATATGTGAGCTTGCATGACATTTGCTTGTTAAGTTTAAGATGTCATGAAGCTTCGAGGTGATCAAATCTATAATAGATTAAATTCTATAAATGTATTGCATTCTCTTACTGACAAGGCAACTTTCATTGTGAGGTCTAATCCCACTAGTAAGTGGGCCTCCTACATTAACGAGTGGTTGAAGTGAGGTTTACATAGTACGCGATTCACCGTATGTCATACATAGTCATGTGTCAGGTAATCACAACTATGACGTAGGATTTATTCCTGTGGATTGGAATTTGAAGTTTTACTAAAGGTATTCACACGGATTCGAATACGCCTCAGAAAATCCTTTAAGAGAATGAGGGTAACTATGCTTACATGGAATTAATCGCTTGTTGATTCACTTGTAATCGAATGTGATAGTAGCATTACGGACAAATTGCACTATACGAAAAGCCATTAGCCAAGAATTTCAATAATAGACCTAGCCTAAGATGCCGACGAGTAAACTAAAAGGAAATCTTGAACTCAAGATACAACTCTTGACCAAATAACTGCTTTTGTTGGTAATGTTGTTAAAAGAATGTGCATTTAATAAGACGTATGTGTTTTAACACACTTTGAGTCAAGGCTTGTAAACCTACCCGATAACCCCGGCAGAAGCTCGGTTGAAACTCCATTTTGATCATAGTCGCGCATGACTATGTCGATAACCTTAGTCATCAATGACTTTGGCCGAGACCGGGTCGATGAATATAAAGACCGCCAGGCAGTATTTCTCGGTAAAGGATGTGATTGTAATCGCTATCCTCTTTGCTTTACATATCATGAAATTCCATTCCAAGAAGTCACGCAATGCTTAAACGATCCATGTGAAGTTGAGATCCTTCTGATTCAACCAAGTTTGGTTTTCACAAGTTTACGAAGGAACTCAACATGGCAAAGTTCGAAACAATATTCACTATCTCGAATAAGTTAAGCAATCAATTAAACAAACGTTCCTTTGTGTTTAATCTGATTGTTGACTAAAACTACATGAATGCGTGATTCATTCATATAGTTACCCATTATGTAATAACTTGTTCCTTACCAATATTATGTTGATAGTATATAAGTTTCGGTAGTATTTCAAAGTAATTAAAATTTCAAAGTCGAAAGTAAAGGGAGAATTCAAATAAATCGGTCGGTTGGTGGTATATTTCGGCTTGTGGTGAATCTGAGATAGTATAAATAATTTTAGAATAATATCGATATATTGAGACGAGTATGAGATGAGTAGTAATATATGCCTGGGACACACAACGGAAATCGGTTTCCTGAGATTTAAGTGCCAAGTGTAATTAACCTAAACCGAATGGAACTTAAATTTTTCCCTCTAAATATCCCACCCGCCACCACTATCTTCATCCTCATCCATTCCCCTTCTTCTCTCTTGTCAAATTTCACTTCCTCAAAATTTTCTTCCATTTCTCTCTATCTATCGTCGCTAAACTCAAGATCAAAGTCATGGATTTGTTTCTCCTCATCGTCCTCATCACATCTAGGTAAGTTAGATCAACTCTTTTGGGATAATTCTTGAGTTTTTGAAGAGTTGACTTTCATGTAATTTCGTTGACTTTTAGATCTTCAATTTATTATGGTATGTAAATGTTAGCTAAGCATCGTATAGATTACCGTGATTTTGAGTGATTATCAAGTTAGAAAGTGGTGTAAGTTGAGGTTGACTTCATTGAATTTTCTTAAATTAACTTTAAATTGTAATATGAGGTTGTGAGGACTTTAATATAGTTGTTTTGGGTATAGAATTATTGGTTTGGATATGGATAAAGTAGTAGTATCAAGCCGAGAAACTTGGGAAAGTTCGTATAGCATTTAGCGCTTGAATTGGAGGTTGTATTTACTGGATTAATTAGTTGTCACTGATTGTTGATTGATTAGAATGTGCTTAAAGTGTTATTGTTGGGGTAATAAGGAGATGACCGAATATTGAGATTTTACGGTTGGCGATTGTAATGTAGCTACAGTTGAGTATTAAAGTGTATACCAATCTTGGGACATGATGATCAAGTAAGAGTTAAATTTGAATCGTGAGACGTGGTATAACAGATGTTAAGAGAGGTTATTCTACCGGGATTAAGAGTAATGTATAATTTCTCTTTGAATAGGAGTTTGTGCCTCGATCTAGCATGGCGATCAGCTTAGTAGTCATCATGACCGCTTTTGCCTCGAAGTATGACAAATCTCATGATGGGGACCTTTCATATATATTATGTTATATATTTTGCATGTGTTCTCTCTCAGACTATTTTGATATGTGTATCACAGGATTATAATTCATATTATGAAATAATTGAGATTATGATTGATATTATGTGTAAATTTTGATTTAATGATTCATATGATGAAATAATTGAGATTATGAGTTATATTATGAGATAATTGAGATTATGATTTGTACATGCAGATAGTTGTGAATATGATTCATGTTATTAGATCGCGGTACGCCACGTGTGCTTTGTGTACTCAGGCTGTGGTCACACAAGGTAATAGCCGGTGGTGCATGTGTTTTGATTGCCTCAGGTGTTATTTTATGAGCGCGGTGACCCCACCGGCAGGCTCAAGTGTGTACATATCAAGGTGGGTACTGTGGGATTCGGAGGTTTCAGCGATATGCACATTGGTGGGCGTAAATGGGTCGGGAGTGACGGAAAGTGAGGCCTTCATCTCGATTACGTGGATAAGGGATTCTCATATGTGTATTATTTGGAGGATTCTCATGTGTGTATTATTTGGAGGTGGATTTCTATATGCGTATTATTTTGGCGGAGGCGGATTCCTCATTTGATGACTTTGCGCTGCATCAAGCTCTTAAACGAATATGCACCGTTGGATGGTTATAAAGTGTTATGTGATATCGTATGAGAGAACTTATGTGATTTGTGAACGTTATTTATTGTGTAGCCTAGCAATACGTAACTGAACGAAGTACAACAG
>JADFUC010002000.1:0-74580 GCA_019722365.1 Lithospermum erythrorhizon | reverse complement strand
TATTACGTATTGCTTATATGTGAATATGTAGCATGTAATATATTAACCAGCTTTCACGGAGTATATGTTAAACTTGGGACTTGTTACTTAGAATATATTACTATTATTATTGTTATTTTTATCATCATTTTTAGATTTTAGCATCTAGTTAACATCATTATCCTGGAAACTTATAAGTAAGCTTTAATCAAAATAACCAACATCCTCAATCGATCAAACACACAAGCACAAGAAATGAAAAGAAAAATAACCCATAAATGAAATTCAACAAAAATGAAAAGAAAAGAACCTTAAAATGAAATTCAACAAAACCGAAAAGAAAAAATCCGTAAATGAATAAATCAACACAACCAACATCGAAAATAAAATTTAAGAAATAAACGTAATTATACTGAAGATAGATGGAACATGGTCCACTTTTATATGTTGGTCATTTTAGTCATGAGTAAATGTGTCTTCTTACGAATACTAAAGCTTCCACGCGAAAGTGTATGCGAGGTGCAAGTCCCAAGTAAAACTCTATGCCGATGTAATATAAAAACATTAGTCCTGAGCTGGCCTGGGGGATCTGAGGTCTTCCTTGAACTCGAGTTTACGTGACGAGACTTCATTATATGTTAATTATATTTTGCACCCCAAAAGTTGGAGACTTTTGGTTTTCTTCCGCTTTTGGAGTTATGTTACATCTTTGGAGCGTTACACCATTAACTACCGCAGTTGGGCGGTTATTGAAGTGCTTGGAGTAAAGGAGTGACCGATCACCACCCCCTTCTACTTCTATTTAAGTGGAGCAACTTCTATCCCTTGAAATCATCGAAACATCTAAGTTTTTACAAACACAAACAAACAATTTTCTTTTTAAGCGTATACTTCGCTTCTCTCACTGGCCGAACACCGAAGTAGAGTGCTTCTAAGGCAAGCATTTGTTCTAACCATTGTATCCCTCGGGAATCGCTTGCTCTAAAAAGTCCTAAGCTGCATACCTGCAAAAGAACTGCTTAAGGAAATCAGGTTCTACGCCTTTGGTTGATGTTTAGCTTGTTTAATTTTCTAGCCAAAGTTTTCTCAAGTTATTCTTCCGTGTTCAACGTGAAACTTCCTACAGCCAAAACCAGATTCGACATGTAACCCTTTAGCGGTGAACTTCGGTGATGGCTTCCAAACGCCGAGACCCCTTCGTTGATGTTTCAAACGCTTTTACCAACGCTGCTATGACTGATGCTACTGTTGTTGTTACCTCTGGACATGGTTCATTACCTACGGGTGATGGAAATATTTTTGATGGATTAGGATCTATTCCGGGTGGAAGTTTGCCCAATCTGGGTGCAACTTTGACTACTCCAAGTGGGAGTAATGGACCTGTTTTGCCTCCGCAGCAGTTGACTATGATTATGCCTCAACCGAGGCTGCTTTATGTCTTCTGGTAGAACTTCAAAAAGCGAGGGAACGATGATGTTCTACCCGACAACTCGAGCTTGTCAAGGTTTCGACAGAGAAGCCTCTGGTGGCTTCAAGTGGGGAACTAAATCCTCAAGTTGTTACCGCTACGAGGCATGGGAACACTCCGATCATTTATGTCGCAAAACTATATCCTAAATGATTGAGTAAATGGATTATTTCCAAGACGATTTCGACACGCCAAGAAAGTCAGCTGGGACGCTTTAGAGTATAAATACGTAACTCAAGATGTTGGAGTCAAAAAGTTCATTGTTGGTAACTTTGATTTCAAGATGGTCGATGAGAAACGATAGATGGTCCAAAGCACTTGAAGTAATGTTTTGAATTCATTGGTGGAACGGCGGTTAAAAGCTTTCTCAAGTGGCCGCTATCATTGAAAATCACTCCCCCCGGTCAGAAAGGATCAAAAACCACCAAACATAAGCGAAAAGAAATGACCGTGAAGGAGGGGTAGTCTTATGTCTTCGGATCGGTGGTGACAATAAAAGAAGGAAAGCGAAAGCAAAAAAGAACGATTCAAAGGCTTTATTGGGAGTAAGAAAAGCTAATGTCTTGGAGCATGGCTCGGGATCCGCACTTTCAAAGGGAAGCTACGTACTACAAAACCAAAGGCTAGAGGGATCAACTTCAAGAAGAAATTTGAAGGGAAATGTTTCAATCAAGAAGCGGTCACAAGTCAGCATTGACACATTCCCTAAGAAGAAAGCCTCCCATGAAGCTACCACGGTTAATACAAGTGACTAGCTGGGATGTCCGACATCAACCCGCTCCGCTAGGTTTCTCGACGTGGAACCTTGTGGGTTCAAACCCAAGGGAATGGTGGATTGATACTGGTGCTACTAGGCACATCTGTTCGGCGAAGGAGTTTTTCACAAACTTCAAGCCACTTACCACTGGAGAAAAGATGTATATGGGGAATTCTTCGACTTCTACAATTGAAGGTGAAGGTACCATTGTGCTCAAGATGACATCAGGAAAGGAAGTGACTCTGAATCATGTGTTGTATGTGCCAGAAGTCCGCAAGAATCTCATCTCTGGATCGCTACTTAGCAAACATCGTTTCAGATGGGTTATAGAAGTCGATGTTTACTTCACTAAGGCGTGAATGTTTGTAGGCGAAGGCTATGTCCTTGATGGTCTCTTTAAACTTAATGTAATGGACTGCTTCAAACATGAATAAAATGGCCTACTTACCGCTTATTTGATCGAAGTCTCAAGATATACGGCATGCTAGATTAGACATGTTAATTTCACTTTTACTAAAACTTGTTAAATCAAAAGATTCCTAAATTTCAATTTGATCCTAAATTAAGTTAAACAGATCGCCGCTCAAGGCTGTTTTGAGAAATACAAAACCTCTAGATCTAATTCATGTTGACGCTGCCAGCTGACATGAGTTCAACACCATCGCAATAGGGAAATTGTTATTTTATAACATTTGTCGATGACAGCATAAAATATTGTTATGTGTACCTTTTGAAAGGTAAAGATGAAGCAATACAAATTCACTTTACAAAGACGAAGTTAAGAATCAACTTGATAAGAAAATCAAGGTGATACGAAGTGATAGAGATGGTGAATATGTTGCACCATTTGGCCGTTGCTCCTCAAATACGGTATAATACATGAAGTTACAAAGACCGTAATCTCCGTAATGAAACGGGTAGCGTAAAGAAAGAATAGAACTTTAAAAGAGATGATGAATTCTCTCGTTGATAGCTTGGGGATTGCCACCACAAACGCTGGGAAGCAATTCTATCAAATACTGTTGAATGGGGGTGCCTCAGAAACATGACGCATTTAGACGCCCCTATGAATTATTTAGGGTTTTAAACCCACCTATAATCATTTGAGGGTTCGGGGTTGTCTTGCTAAGGTCATGGTTCAATAATGGGCTAGTGAGTGTATGACCTGCTACGTGACTCGATCTTCATTGATATGCACACAACAAGAATGCATATAGTTCCTAGTGCATAAATCGAAATCCAAGAGTGTACAAAAAACTATACTTGAGTCTAGAAATGCAACATTTTCGAGAATATTTTCCTTTGAGATTGAGAGAAATACAAGCTCTTCTGTATACTCACAGCATTTGACCAAAGAGGACGATAATGTCGATGTGAGTCAAGAGAGACTATAAATGAAGATAGTCCAAGCGAGGAAACTGAGTTTGAACCTCGACGAAGTAAAAGGGCAAGAGTGGAGAAGTCCTTCGGTTCAGACTTTATGACTTATATGGTACAAAGTGAACCTCGAACTTACCATGAAGCAGTATCTTCAGTAGAAGGCCCTTTATGGAAAGAGGCAATTCAAAGTGAGATTGATTCAATTCTTCAAAATCACACTTGGGAATTAGTGGATCTTCTGCCTGGGTGCAAGCCTCTTAAGTCAAAATGGATCTTACAGATGAAGATCGATGGAACAATCGATAAGTACAAAGGTAGCTAACATCCGTGGTAATCTATTGGAAAAAGCGGTGGATTAGACTATTTTGATACTTACTCACCGGGGCCATTCGAATTACATCCATACGCAGATATTGGCAAATTGTTGCTGCAGAATTTGGAGGTACAACTGATGGATGTCAAAACGGCATTTCTAAATGGAGATTTAGATGAAGAAATCTATATGGAAACAACCCGGGTTATCAGAAAGTTCCAGTGAGTGAGTTAAAGTACGTAGACTCAGAAATCCTTTGTATGGTTTAAACAAGCGCCAAAGCAATGGCATGAGAAATTTGATGCAACTTGTTGTCGAATTATTTTAAATAAATGAGTGTGATAAGTGTGTCTACGGAAGAATTACAAAGAGATGGATATGTCATATTATGCCTCTATGTCACGACATGCTCATTATCGGGGAAGAATCACAAAATGATACAATCTACTAAAGATACGTTAAATGATAAATTTGACATGAAAGCACATGCTACTATTTTGGGGGTAAAATCATGAGGAATCAAGGAATACCAGCCGTACTCACCTAAGCTGACATGATACTAAACAAATTCAGCAGCTACTTTTAAGAAATGTCAAAACTCGATGACATAAGTCAAAGACCTAACAAGAATAAAGAGAAAGTGTGTCACAACCGAGAATGCCAAATAATAGGTAGTCCTTATATGTATCTAATGAGTCAAGACTGCCCGATATTGCTCACTGCGGAAAGTGTTGGAGTGATATGGCTGTAACTTAGTCGTGATCATCGGGAAAGCTCATAATACGAGTACTTAGATATTCGAGATATACTGTAGATTTCATGGATGCATTATACAAGATATCCGTTGTCCTCGGTTGATACCGATGCTAATTGATATCCATATGAAAGAGTCGAAATCAACAAGTAGATATGTTCTCACTTTGTGGGTGCAAACTGCCTCGAAGCAAACTGTGAATCGCGACATCCACTCATGAATCGAATTTATAAAGATTTGGACAACGTGGTAAAGAGGCGTAATGGTTACGCCTTTATTTCTTTGAGGACATTCTCGAATGGAGCATGTGCCATCAATTTGCAG
Source organism: Lithospermum erythrorhizon (assembly GCA_019722365.1). NCBI lineage: Eukaryota > Viridiplantae > Streptophyta > Magnoliopsida > Boraginales > Boraginaceae > Lithospermum > Lithospermum erythrorhizon. The sequence goes on along the minus strand of JADFUC010002000.1, from coordinate 69,605 downwards.
TATACAAGGTTATCATAGTCAATCAACAATTGACGGGCACAAAGTCATATGTGGCACGGTAAATCACGACACATACGCCGTAGACATAATACCATTAGGTACTAATTCCCAACCGAGTTATCACTATTGATTACATAAGAGCAAAGGGATAAATATCAAGGGATCCGCTAACCAAAGGTTTAAATAGAGAACTAAGTGAGAAATCAATGCGAACGGGATCAAGCCCACGATAATATGGCATGAAGGAAACCCAACCTAGCCGACGTGAGATCCCGTGAACTAGCCAACGGGACAAACCTAATCTGTAATCATAGTTAAATCCACCGTGGGGGTTTTAACCCTTCACCCATTCCTCGGATTTAGTACAAATGATACCGGTAGAATGGGGATTTAGTCTTCGCTCTTTAATGACTCTCTCTTGGAAGGATCAAAGGATCACGTTGAAGAGTATCACAAGTTACTCTATACGACAGCAAGCTCACCTATGTGAGCTAAAGTAAAGGTCGCTGATGAGTAAAATGAGGAGGGCGCATTTGTCGAGAAATTTTCACGTAACCAAAGTGTGCTTCATGGCCAAACCGGACACACTCATGAACCGAAAAGAGTAATGTCAATACACGCAGGTAGTATGTCGCTAGGCCCAAAGAAAAAGAATGCCTCAAGGGTCAGACTCTACTCTCAGCTTTGGTTTACATAGTACATGCAAAACAAGTGGAAGGTTCAAGGGTCTCAGACCTACCTATCCTATGCAAAGTCATTGTCGTTGTAGTTATCACCAAACTAAAACAAAATGTGTCAAAACTTTCTTTAATTTTGCTTCATGGGGATTGTTGGAAAATGAACGCAAAATTTAGTAGTGAAATATACCATATTGAAAGATAGATGGAACATGGCCCACTTTATATAGTTGGTCATTTTAGTCACGAAGAACGTGTCTTCTCTCATGAGAATACTAAAACTTCCCACGCGATTGTACGCGAGGCGCAAGTGCTAGTGTAAAACTCTATGCCGGATGTAATATAGAACATTAGTCCGGGAGCGGGGCCTTGGGGCCTTTGGGTGTCTTGGGAGGTCTTCCTTGAACTCGAGTTTACATATTGCACCTCTATTATATGCTAATTACATTTTACACCCCAAAAGTTGGAGAGAATTTTTGGCTTTCCAAGCTGAGCTTATAAGCCGTATTCACGTACTGCTACCATTAGCTATCAGAGAGTTAAGTGGCTATTGAAGATTGGAGTAAAGGAGTGACTGATCACCACCCCTTCTACTCTCTATTTAAGTGGAGCAACTTCATCCCTTGAATCATCAGCAAACAACTTAGTTTACAAACACAAACAAACATTTTCTCTTGGTGATACTCTTGCTCTCACTGAACATCAAGCATAAAGGTTTCTAAGGCAAAGACGTTCTAAATCCATTGTATCCGGGAACTGCCTGTTTCCTAAAAGTCCTAAGCACATACGTGGTGGAGCAAATCCGTTTAAGGAAATTGTGTCACAGACAAGCCTTGGTTGATGTTTAGCTTGTTTAATTTTCAGCCCAAAGTTTCCTCAAGTTATTCTTCCTCAAAGTACTCAACGTGAACTTCCTACATGTAATCCAACATCCGATTCAATTTGGACAAAAACGAAAAAGAAAAAAAACTACATTAAGGAAAAAAAGAAGCCTCCTTTCTCACATATCCATACTCACTCTCCTTGTCGGAGTCTTCAAAGGTAGTAAACAAATCAGCCATTTTCAGACACTCAATCAAACGTAGAGACAGAAAACAGAAGATGAAGACACTTTACTTTTTGGTGGAAAACGTGGTGTTGGACGGGAAGTATTGTTTCAGAAGCCAAGATGACAAGCTTTATTTTATTTTTTAATTAATTAAAATTGATTAATGTATTAAACTTTTGACCCAATTATTTGTTTGTTATTTAAAAATGACCCACAAAGAGTAACCCAACTCCATATAGAATACGCAAGCTCCTTGGTTGGTAGTTAATACTAGTTAAGCCAATTTTCCTAAAATGCCCATAGACATTATCGGGTAGTTTGCAATGACTAGTTTTTTGAGATGGTTACTAAGATTAAAACCCACAACCATATATTATTAGGTAGTGTTTTGCTTCACTACCAATCAAATTTCTTTCACGTTTTAAGTACTCCATCCATTTTCACTTTAGATTTGGTTCTTCTAGTAAATTACTATGCATGCCTCAAGAGCATCAATGAAGTTATAACGAAGTTACCAATCAAATTTCTTCCAAGTTTTATGTTGTCTTTAATATCTCTCAAAGGCTCCAAAGTCTTCCTTATTACTTTTTTAAAATCATGTATTTTTTTCACTTTTATAAATGATTCAAGAGCATGAATGAAGTTATCATTGTAAAGTTTCTAAAAAATAAAAAGCAAAGTAAATGATTACTTCATAATTATATCGTTAATATTTTAAAATATACATTTATTTAGAACAACTATACGAAATAAATGGTTACTTTGATATATTTTCTATAGTAGTAGCTAAGCAAATAATTACTTGATATATTTTTTATCGTTCACCATACATATTTTTAATTGTTTGTTTAAAGTGCACCATTGCCGATAAAAATCACATTATACATACTACTCGCATTATAACAAAGTACAGTAATAAATGAGGGCTAAATTTTTATCTAGGCACCTGAACTATGAAACAAATTTTAAATAGGCACCTAAACATTTCACCTTTCAAATAACTCGAAAGTGTAATTTTTGGCACTGACCAGAACGATTTTTGGGCACCGAACTCCACAATAACAATAAACATAAGGGAAAAAACATACATTTTATATATTACACTTCTCATGTCATTTTTTAAATAGCAAACGCTAATTGAATCAATGTTTAATGCATTAACTAATTTTAATTCATTGAAAATAAATAAAACATCATCTTCAAATTTCTTTCACCCCCATCCTCTATCCCACCCCTAAAAACAAATTGAAAACGAGAACAAAATCACCCTCATCAAAAACTAAAAATTACCCCTAAAAAAACAACCAAATCACCTCCCTAAAACCCCAAAATCGCCATCAAAACCGCAAAACCTAAAAAAAAAAAAAAAACTCCTAAAATAAAAACAAAACAAAAACTGGAAAAATTGAAAAATGAATTTTGTTTATACATATGTATACGTGAACATGTAAAGTATAGCTATATTAACTAGCTTTCTATTGAGTATATGTTAACCATTGGACTTTACTCATAATAATATATTATGATATTATTATTGTTATTTTTATCATCATTTTTAGATTTTAGCATCCAGCTAACATCATTATCGCAAATCATAATTGCTTTAATCAAAAAACAACCAACATCCTAAATCGATCAAAACACACACAAAAATGAAAAGAAAATAACCTATTAAAATGAAATTCAACAAAAAATGAAAAGAAAAGAACCTGTAAATGAAATTCAAACTAAAAATGAAAAGAAAAAATTGAGAATTAATAAATCAAGACAACTAACATCCAAAATCAAATAAATACACAATGCAATCCAACATCTCGATTCAATTTGGACAAAATGAAAAAAGGAAAACATATTTTTGGCACCGCATAATATATCTTCACTCATGTTATGCTAAAAGACGATTGCTTTATTTTATTTTCAATTAATTAAAATTGATTAATGTATTAAACATTGACCCAATTAAGTGTTTGTTATTTAAAAAATGACCCACAAAGTGTAATATATATAAAATGTCTATTTTGTCCTTATGTTTACTGTTATACTGAGACGAGGTGCCAAAAACACGCTTTACGTGGTCTGTGTGCCAAAATCGATTCGGTACCTATTGAAAGGTTTAAATGTTTAGGCTGGCTCTATTTGAATTATTTTCCATAGTTTGGGTGCCCGGATGAAATTTAACCATAAATGGGTGATCAAATTAGTTAAACAATTTGGCCAATAAAGAGGGGTGCAATTCCGTTGCATGTTGTCGAGAACCTATTAAATATATGTGCTATATCCTTTGATTTTTTCTTCCGGTTATTATTTACGTTATATCAAATTTTAGATAATCAATTTGTGAGTTTATGCAAATAAAAAACGATATTTGTTTGTGAAATTGATAATCATCAAAAAACAATCGAAGTCTTTAAATCATGAATCTAGAATACGTCTGAAGACGACGGGAAGAGCGTAATGAGGAGCAACGAAGGAGAAGAAAAAATAATAGAATTGCTCGACAACAAAATGAATTAAGGGACAATATAATACTGAACCAAGGTCTCAAGTAAATGCTAATTCTAGAACCAGAAGAACAAATTCCCAACAAAATGATCATACTTCTCATGAAGGTATCAATACTTTTATGAAGTACTGGCTACGTACAAAACTTGAGTTATTATATACCAAATTTAACTCCTTACTATAATTAGAATATCACTAAAAATTGTAATGACTCTTGGTATATTATGTGTTACGGAGTAACTTTTTTTTTTTCTAATTGATATAGGTCAAGAATATATCAGACGAGATCAATGCTCTCATTTGCAAAATATTAGGAGATCTCCCAATAGAGTAAATACCCAAGAAGAAGTACAGAGAGAGCAACGATAGAGCAGAAGAGACCTAGCATACCAACAACAAGCTATACATAGAGAAAATCATGTTCAATTGTATCGCACACAAATTCCTCACCACACCTCGAAGTACTCAAACACATCAAGATGTCAAAGGGGGAATGGAGGTAAATTCTTCATCTGATAATGATAATAAATAGAATGCATGACAATATTTGGGTTTTTATATAGCATGAAAATGTGAAAAAAATAACTTATGCAAAGAGGAAAAATAATGAAAATAAGTTATTGGAACCATTTGTCGGATGCTTTAATGTTTTCTTGAAAATAGATTCACCCTCCATAAAGATCTGATCAATTAAAGAAGATTGTCCTTCTATGAAATTTTCCTTAAAAACAAATAAACGAGAAACATATTTTTTTATAGCTAAAGGCACCTAATGAATCGGCAAATACTAATCGAGTACTAATAAGTCCTCCATTCTTTTATTAAGTATTTGATTATTCATTAATGCATCTTGTAATGTCCTCCCCTCCATTAATTAATTTATTTTTAAAGGAATACACTAACATATAACGTCCTCCTATATTAATTAATTTATTTTTAAAGGAATTCACTAACATATTGTTACTACTTGAAACTAGAAGAAAATTGTAGTTGGACAGGAAGAAGTTCAGTTAAACAAATGTGGATTGAACCCATGCCTGAATTACAATCAAATTTTGAGTATGAAAGCTCAAGTAGAAGAGTACAAACTACAATTTTAGATATGTCCTAAATATATTTGGCTTATTGAAATCGATATGGTTTTTATTAAGGATAAAAAACTAATGGATTCATATATGTGCATTAAGAGGAGATAGATGTGGATGAACATTTTGATACAACATGAGATTACCATGTAGGCATCAATCATAATGCCGGTTAGTACTTTATTTTACTACCATTGTCCAATTCTTCAATTAGTAATCATTACTTATTAAATCCAATATTCAACTAGATGACTATATATATATATATATATTTCACATTGCCATTATATGTAATTTATAAATACAAATTTATTAAAGAGCTAAAACTATAATTTTATGTAAATCATGTTGGTGGTTAAGTAAATAAAAGGAGTGCAAAAGAATATTATAAAATAGCACATAACTATCAAAAAAGAATTACAACTATAAAGCACACCCTATCAACTCCTACAGCATGCATGCATTGCCACTCTATTTCATCTGGAATCATATCAAATTTGTTGTTTTGGTGGTACTTTAAATTATTAGTTTATACCACCATCGAATTACTTAGTCTATTCTCCGGCCAAACACTCAAGGAAGACATTTTAGGCAATACATTTGGGTATACTACAATGCTTTTAATATTTAAGAAGTACATTATGATTTGAATTTAGCCGGGAGGTAGTATGGAGTATATACATTCCAGTAATAAGGAGCAATATACAACTAATAGGAAGTTTATCATCGTCTTGAAAACAAGGTGTGAATATATATATACTATTTTAGCCCAACATATCTCAAGTTATGGACCATATGGTATAGGGTCCCATACTATTAGATGCGTCAAGATGTTGACATGTGGCATGATCCTATGAAGAAAGAGGGTATCATGACAACTCATAGTACTTTCCTATAAATACCCCATTAATAGTACACACTCCTTAATTCCAAATTCTGATTCCATAGTACATTTTGATATATTTGTATTCTCACATAACTCCAAAATAACTGACTTGATCGTCGGAGTGTTTGTGACCACACCCCGTGGTCACACTTTCAGTCCGACGTCGCGAAAGCGTATTCCGAACTCACTGACGATAACATTGCGCATCTACCAAAACCCGTCAGAAGAAGAAAGACGCGCCCTAAGATCCATGCCTAGGAGAACAATTAACCTGACACTCAAGTTGGCCGAAGCCTACCATCCTAGAAGTCCGTCAGGAAAGCCCATCCGAAACTTGTAATAATATATCAGAGTTATAAATGCAGACATGCCCAATCTTATATTCAACAATGCATCACAAGTAGAAAATAGGATGCTCAGTGAAGCTTATTAAAGTCGAAAATAAGTATTAAGCTTCCAAGAGGTATTCGAGGCTACCTAGTTTAGGTTAAATATGTTTATAACACACAATTTTGTATTTCACATTCAAGCAAATAACACAAAATTTTCTTTTATTTTTTATAATTGTATCGAGCCTAAGATCTTGAGAAGAAAAATACAGAAAAATACTCCCTCCATCCCACAAAGATTGTCCACTTTTGACTTTTTTAATTTTCAGTTGAACTTTGACCGTAGATATTTTTGTTTATGTTTTATAATATTTTAAAAATATATCAATAAAAATAAAAATTAATTTTTTTTCATTAAATTAAATTTACTTTTCATAGTTAAACTTTTCATGATTTTCCGTTCTTCGTCAAATTTCAATTTGGTAATATTTTCGGACATCTATTTATACATATACGTAGTATATATGTTTCGTTTGCGTCCTCAAACTTTCTTGTATGATTTGGCCTTACTGCCTATTCAATGCTTTCACCAAATGTTTTGTCCTTCCCACGTTTCTTTCCAGTATGTGGATTGTTCAACTTTTTTTTTTCTTTCGTCATGTTGTGAGTTTTATGGAGCCATAATCCATAATCAAAGAAAATATACTTGTTTGGTAGTAGTTGTAGGCAAGTCACGGCAGCATCCCTTTGTCATCTACTGTATTAGGTCTTTTCTTTTATGTTTGGGTTAGTGGCGCAATATTAGCGACTAAGATTTCGACGGCGACACAAGCCACACATCCCAGATTATTTAGGCATGTATAAAGGAGGATGATAGTGCACCCTTCAATTGCCACCCCGTTACAGATGAGAGAAATGTTGGAAATAAATTAATATGGGTTTCAATAATTATGTGTCTTGCGACAATTATTGTAACAATTCATTTACTAGTTTAGTTAAATGAGATTACTAAAACTAAGTAATAGTAATTGTAATTACTAGTCAGGTTCTCATGATAATATCAAGGATTATGCAAAATTGCTAGATCTCATGCATAATCGTTATAATAATAATGGTCAATTATATTATTATACGGCTGCTATTATCTGAGCCTAGAAGGTCACACATATACAACGATGTTGAATTATATTTCATGAATGAAATTAAACAATGCTTGCTAAATGAAAGAGTTGATTGTAATCATCGAATATTCAACGAAAATTTTACATTATTAAAGAATATAAATTGGACGAAATGCATTAATTGACCAGTTAGTCGAGTTAATTCATAGTTAGCTGAGCTTGATACTGTTCTGTTAGTAGTATTTACTTAACGAGTTAGTTCAATTTAAAATGACCCGACCTATTAACTACTGCTGGATTTAGAACAACAATAAGACCCTATTTAAGTGGGGTTTTATTAGGTTTTCATTATATAACAAAAACCAGGGAAAAAAAAACCTAAGCCCCTTCCCCTCAAACTCGGCGCCCCTCTTCTTCCTAGAGGTGGCCGAAATATTCAAGGCCAAGAATTGTAATTCTTGTCTTGAATTTTAACATCCAATCCCTCACTCGCTCTAGCAAATTCAAGTGTTGGATTCAACCCCTCGTAATGTTCATCAACTAGAGGCATCACAATTGTGTGCCTATCGAATTCAAAGTGAAGTCAGGAAAGGTTGTTGGTGAATTTTGATGTAATCGTAAGTACGTCCAGATAATTTATTGTTATATATTATTTAGATATGATTTATGACAATTAAATTGATCTCGTATGCTATTTGTTTAAAGTTTTATTCAAAATATGCATATTTTTCCATCAGGAGAGCGATGCACCTTCGCTTGTTACTTCATCGTGATGATCGTGGTGTCTCCGGGTCAATAGAACCAACAACTCAAATTGGAGAGTAGATAAAACGGGTGTTTGTCATAGCGACCCAAGTATGGGCGAAGCTTTGACGACGAAAACGTAGACACAGAAAGGATTCATAAAGCAAGGCAGCATATTTATATTTTTTTCTTATTATTATTGTCATTGTTGTTATAAATTCATGGAAATTCTATCAAATTAGCATGAGTTTGAGGGAGGGTATTAGAGTCGAGTGGGCATTAAACCCATGAGGTATCTTGGAGGCTACTCGGTTTAGTTTAAATGTGTCTATAAATAAGACACAATATTGTATTTCATATTCAAGTAATTCATCAATAAAATTCTCCTTCTATATTTTATCAGAAGCACTTCATAGAAATTTGGTAGTGAGGATACAAAATATACTTCAGAAGTATATCCTTTTGTCCAAGTTTTACGCCGCCTAAAGTCAATCCATGCCTCTTACCCACATGTAAGTTGGTTATTCAGCAACAAGCGGCAAACATGCACCAATATAGCATGCCAACTACATCTCAGGTTGTCATTGTTGATGGAGATGACATGGAAAATATGAATCTACGAGATATCATAGTACAGACGCAGTGGGAAATATCATGAATATTCCGTATATACGTATTATGCCCTTGCAATATGTTCTTCTATTGCCCCACGGTTCATATGGATGGGATATTAACACCCAAAACAATAATAGTGGTTTGGTGACATGTCGTGCATTCAACTCAAATATGTTACAAATATATATTAAGACTTTTGGTTTTTATAACAAATTTTGATATCTATGTATACTTCAAATTCTAATATTATAACTTATTATTAGATTCGACCAAACAATACATCTCTCCTGCTTCGTGGTGGACGTCTTTTACAACAATATGTTGTTGATAACTTTGTCAAGATTAAGTCTCAAAAACTAAGATGAATTAGAGCTCATCAACATACCATACATGTTGACCTCTACAAAGGACTATAAGACTATGTTAGTACGGGAGCAAATGATGCGGGTACTGCCAATGAATTTTCTAAGCTATAACATCCTAACAAACTTGAAAATGAATTCGGTCTTTTAATCCAATGTTACTATATATGTGTAATCTTTTAATCCCGATAAATTTTATATGATAAATTTTATATGATAAATTATTGAGATCAATATCAGTATCATTCAAATTTAAATGATTTAGATAAAATCATTTAATTGACATGTGACAAGTCCAGATTCCTTGTTATACTTTGTCAAACTATTTTTCCACTCTATTAAGACTTAAGAGCATGATATACATTGTCTTTTTTAGTTTTAGATTAATATGTAAAACCAAACAATACGCATATTACATTGTGAACACATTGTCTAGTGGAGTGTGTAACATACCATCTAGTGATGTGAATGGATCGAGTAATTTGATACCCGCTTGGTACTTGTGTAACAACCAGCTCGAAAGATAATCGAGTCATACTTGCGTATTAATTTCTACTTGATAACTTGTCGATTATATATGAACTTGCTCTACTACATACTATATTTTTAAAATACTAATACATATCATACATATATATTTGGGCATTTTATTACTAATGTTGATAACCATTACATGAACTCGACTCATTAACACCATATATCTTACCCTCTCCAAACACACAATATAATATTATTCAGTATTATTACTATTATTGTTATGTACTTAGTTGGACAATCAAATTCTATCTCTCTCAGTTTATTGATGATTCCGATCAAATGGTGTGTCTTAGTTCATATATATACGTTTGATTTCAACAAAAGTTATCATATTATTAGTACATTATGTTGAAATTACTATATTTGATATAATTTATATCTAATATTATACAATGTATAAAAAAAATATTTGAATTTAAAAATTATAAAATCATCAAATTTCAGAAATAGATTATTTTTTAGGGATGAAGGGAGTAAGTGTCATTGTTAATGATAATTATTGTTATAAAATTATATGGATATGTGAATAGCTTTTTTCGAGTTTTGTTTCGGGTATGTTATACTACCTTCATATCCATAAGATTGTCTATTTTGACTTTGAATAGTTAAAATTATTGTTGAATCAACTATTATACCGACATATACTCAATATAAAAATAGTTAAAGTTCAAAATATAAAATTCAACATTCAAAAACCTATCTTTGGAGATGGTGGGAGTAAGTATTATTGTTAATGGTTAATTATGGATATAATTTTTATATGCATATGTGGTTAGCGTTTTTGAAATTGCTTCTGGTTTTTTTTTATTTGTATGATACATATTCTTGTATGATGTATGTGTTCTTGTTATATCTCCATGACTGTATGTGTTTTTTTGTATGTTTTAATTGTTTGTACATATACTTTGTGTGGAATGTATTCAATTGATATTCGATTTGCCACTCATTATTGTATTAGAAACACAGAACCATTCTAATAAACAACATAATATGTGTTTGCGATACTGATTATTTGTTTGTTAGTCTTTAAAATTCAAGGGTTTTGTTGATTTGACTTAATTATCTTTTGACATAAAATTTACAAATACTATTTTCTTTATCAGTTTAAGCCTGAAATTTTTTAGTATATGCATATAAGCCATGAAAAATATGTACAATATATTTGAGTTATATGCATCATACATAAAGATTTGGGGTTATCTACCCTATATATAATGTGGGAAGCAGATAATTAAAAGTTATTATGTGAAGTCTCATATTCTTAATGGGTAGGTACCATATACACATGTCAACTTTGTGGGGATTATATTTGTTAAGATTATATTTTTGGCATTTGATTTTTTATGTGGAGGTCAAATTATAATCTAATGTGGAAAAATGTTAAATTACACTGATTTCACTTATTTATCTATTCAATTATTCTCTTTTCATTTTTCTTCCCTTATACATGTTATATAATTTTAATAATATTATAACAATTGCACAAAAATAATAATTAAATGAATAATAAATTCACACAGGTTAAACTGCACCACCAATAACTAATTCACCATAACTTGGTGCCTATTTAGAGACATTAGTATAACTCTTGAGTAAAACATCAGAAGTGATTTATTAAAGATGTCAATACTTGAGTAGGGAAAAATAATTTTTGGCCGTAAATCATAATTTTTCTTTACTTTTAAACTCTTGGAAGTCTGGAACAAAAAAATTATGTACAAGTGCACACTGTACAGTGCACGCCACACTTTATGGGTTACAATCCTATAACAACATTATACACTCTATCACTCATTTGATCAATAACTTGTAATGCCAGTCCACTCTATTATATATGCAGATCCTAATCTCGTGTGATGGAAGGGATTACCCAATGTGTACCATTATTTTGAGGAGCTACCTTAATTTACACTACCATCTTTTTCCTCGATCTACACTCAATATGTTGTCAAGGAGTCGAATTGACTGAAATCTGTGGCGGGAGAGGGATGCTCGGCTGGTCTAAATGTGAATGGATGACAAGTCGCTGCAGAGGCTTCAAAGCCTCGGTCAGTTGAGCAAATGATGGCCTCAGATTAGGATCACTGTTCAGGAAGAAAGAAAACATGAAAATTCCATTAATTAAAGAAACAATTAGGATCACTGTTCATGGAAGAGCAAATAATGTTCTTACGTTTGCCAGCATTGCCAGATTATCCTTGCCACCAAGGGGTCAACTTCCTTGGGAATTTCAAGACGACGATTCTGAAAACCTACTGCACCGACAACTTGCATAGGATTCATGCCACTCCAAGGTAATCTCAGGGTTGCAAGTTCCCACAAAATCACACCAAAACTATATACATCACACCTGCCAATTTAATAAAGAACTTTTTAGTCATTAGTCTGGCAAGCATGGAAATCCAATTAGAGGTAGAACCTTTTCATCATGTTTAATATAAATTATAGGCGTAAATTCAAGTGACAGGCTTTTGCAATATGACATGTTTGCCTTTATACATAGAACTAGATTTAGTACCAAAATATGATTTATTGGACACATGTCCACATACATTCGTAAACTTATCATATTATTGTTATTGCAAAAGTTTAACGAATATGAAAAACAATGGAGTAACTGGGATGCTTTTATAAATTTTGATTCCAGTGTTAATCAGAACATAATATCTCAACCTCAAGATGGCCATCAGTCTATATACTTTAAGTACCAGACCAAATACAGAGCTACTCACTTTTCATTTGAAGGTTCATTACGCAGAACCTCAGGTGCCATCCACTCAGGCTGTGAGAATACACAAGGACAGGTTAAAAAAAAAACAGAAAGGAATCTCATGATTTCAGTCTTATCATCCAATAGTAGAAGTTTGCTCTTACAGTTCCAGCTGTGGATTTTGATGACAAAAATGTGTTATGTTTCAAACGTGACAACCCAAAATCACAAACCTGCATCATGATAATAAAGATTAACAGATAGCCTCACAATATAAGGTTTCATATCAACTGAATAAAATAACTTTTAGTTCAAGGAGAGGACTGGCCTCGTGATATAAGGTTTCATATCAACTGAATAAAATAGCTCTTAGTTCAAGGAGAGGACTGGCCACTGTAGTGAGGTCAGGACTGGAAAACGATATAGTCCGCTAAACAAGTAAGCTACATATCTACTGACTACAGCAAGTTTATATCAATCCTCTGTGATAGAGAAGATTAAAAGTTGAAAATTAAACCATATGCTCAACCCCACAACAACTACTATAGAGTTTTACGTTTCTGTAAAATGTATTGCTCATTTGGAACAAGTTCCACGTTCTTATTTGGTTCCCTCCTAGTCATCCAACCAAGATACTATGTCTTCTGGGTAGTAGCTTCCATCTTGAGGAACTCCTAAAATCCTCTCCTCTTTCAAAAGAATAATGCCATAATTTCAACTGCATATTAGAGTTTCTGTAGATTGGCTTATTACTGAAGTTGTCATTATCGACGGTTCTGTAAATTGGATTACTGATAGAATGCTACGATCAACTAAATTTAGTGTTCAGTAAATAAAATAGTGAAGTAGGCCCTTAGAGAATGGAGAAAAAAAATCACCTTCACATTCCAATTTTTGTCAACCAACAAATTTGGTGATTTTAAATCACGGTGAACAATTGTTGGTGTGCTGGTGTGTAAACAATTCATACCCCTTGCCTGCAAACCCAGCGCTTGTAACTCTTAGAGAACTAACACAAGGGATTCTTATTAAAAAATAATTGATCATTCTTTACCACATCAAGAGCCATTTTGATTCGACGTCTTTCATCTATCTGACCGTGTGGCCGATGGATAATTCGATATAAACTTCCACTGGAACGCCAGAAAGTATCTTAGGAAATATTCTCATGGAATGGCACAAAGATATGAACAAAAAATGATTAAAACGCTATTGATTAGTAATGAGATAAAGTTAAATTAGTAGCAGAAAGTTGGTTCAAATTTAACATTTATGGAGAAATATGAGCCCCAAGCACAAACAAGTACATCAAAGAAGGTTGAACAGATAATTCAAGATTCCATCGAATACATCTTTAGTATTACACAAAAAAATAAACTTCATAGATTATAGATATAACCTAGCAAAGCATACAACTGGCTACACATTTTGCCAACCTTGAGCTTCAACAGTGTTCAATGTAGGAAAGCTATCAAATGATTATATTCTAACATTGCTTATAATGAACTACTTGAGCACTTAAAGGGTTATAATTGCAAAGGAATCAAATTAACACCTGATACCCATTGAATGCCTCCCAATTTATTTATTTATCTTTAATGTAAATGAGTTTTAATCGCTGCAATATCTCCTGTGTCAATTCGGACATAGCCTCAGTGTTATCACCTAGAAAAACTGTACAACCCACCTAAGAGAAGACATGTCTCTGTAGACCATAAATGAAGGAGCAACACAGAAAGAAAAAGCTAGATGGGGTTTGTCAGAGAAGTTTCACTATTATCTCAAAACTAATCTCCAAGAACCACATTTCTAAACATGCCACATTATTTAGCCATTCATCAGCAAAAGTACACCTATGGACATAAAATATCAAGAAAATAACAAAAAAGAAAAAATATCAACATACCGAGGCAAGAACTCAGTTATGATAGAGAGGTTAGGAGGCCGAGTTACAGCACCCATAAAAAGAACCACATTTGGATGACGTAATCTACGCATAATCCGGACCTACCATCATGAGACAAATCACATATCATTAACAGATAACAGATGAACATAAAGTCGTTACGAGTGATGCAGAAACTTGACTACTCCAAGAGATGAGTCAAATTACATAGGATCATCGATATAGACAAATCATTTGACAAACGAAGAAGAACTGTTATTAACTATACATTGAATACGTAATTCATTATCTAAACAATTATATGTGGCATCAATAAAACACAACACTAGATGTCCACTAAGATATAGACTTCTTTCTTTTGTATGCTTCCACTTCCACTCTTTGGAACTGAGACATGAAATTAAATCAATAAACTCCAAGACACTGTGTTGCCATTCAGGACTTTGACTATACAATAATGACATAGTAGTTTGATTATCTTCTTTCACCATAACTTTAACAGACCATCAGCTCATCTAAAAACAAGATTGAACAACTATCACAAGAGAGAAAAAGAGAGAGAGAGCTCACTTCTCTCTTAAACTCCGCCAGAGCTGCACCCGAGAAATCTTGATCAAGGAACTTCTTCACAGCGACCTCCTGCATTTTTAAGACATTTAGACAATGATACATGTAGCAATATTCTAACATGCAGAACATAATCAAAGTGTATCAACCAGTATGTTAACAACACAAAGCAGCTTACAAAATGTCAACGTTTTATCACTCATGATGACCAGTTACAACAATACAAGGACACAAATATATGCCACTTGGTGATGGATGTCAGATGAACAAAATTGAACATATATACCACTTATGTTTTATTTGAATGATCTAGTTGAGTATTGTTAGGGTCGAAAAACTTGATGTTTGACCAACTTCTGTCAGTAAGCTAATTAACACTTTAGCATTTAAAATATACAATGTTGAAGTCTTTCAACTATATTGTAATAGGAAATATTTGTTTCTTAAAAAAAGTTCATTTATATGAATTATAAGGTCAAATCTTAAGAGTTGAACCAATAAATCCCAACTGAATCATTCTAAAAAAAATGGAGGAAGTATATATCAACACATATATGCAAGTATACACACAAAATTATATATATCTAATGACCTAGCCTAGCTTACGGAATTCATCCAGATATCTTCTAACTCTGAACTTACAAAATTATAACCTAAAACTTACAGTGCCATTCCAATCAGCATGATACACTTCCCCATATGAACCTGCAAAAAATAGAGAACATTATGCAGTAGGGCTTCCAAGAGGTGCAAGTACTGAGTATATGTTGACATAAATGAGTTATTTTATTAGAACAACTAAGCTGGAGGAAAACATTATGCAGGGAAAAATATAACCAATCCACAAGTGATGAGATTTAAGTAGGATCTCCATAATGGGAAGGAGGTAGCAGTCAAATGAACTAACTCTTTGAACTATCTTACAATCATTACTTATGAGATCTTAACTCTTCCCCTATCTTACTTGCAATTCCTCGAACTCCTTAAACCAGTAGTAGACCCAGGACAGAAACACATGCACCCAATGTCCAAAAAGGAAAACAGGATAAACGAGTACAGAAAATTCCAGGCTTAATCAAAAGAAAAAATTACTAGGATACATGCACAACTTAAAGCTGCTGGCAAGAAATTACACAAAAACAGCTTTAATGCATAAACGAGAAAATTACATGTCCTAATCCAGAATAAAAGAGAGGAGACTCCCAGATGCATAAATTACCTAGTCCAATTCGTTCACCAATGTCAAGGTCCTCCCATGGAATTTCACACTCACCAACATCATCAATCATTGGATCGATTTGAGGAGGATTGAACTCAATTGAGGAGCTTGAACTGTCTGTGTCCTTCATTTCAGAGTTGTTTTCCAATAACCCATCATTCATATTACTGTCGTGGTCATTGTCTCTAACATTGGCATCTCTCTCATGTTCCATGGAAATGCTGAAGCGCTTCTCATGAACTAGGCCCTGATCCTCCAAATAGCTTTCGTCATGGCTAGTGCTTTGATCTCCATCCAGTGACTGGTGATGAAATCCCATCTCAGTGGATGTTGATATCAAGTCTTGACCAGTTGTGGAGGTGATACCAAAATTGCTTATATAGGCATCATATGTTTTACCAGGAACCCTGGAGATGTTATTAGTAATCTTCCCTGGTGCAGTAGAGCTGGTAGAGGCTGTTTCCACCGATGAAATAGTGTAGTTATCAACTACATTATTTCCTTTAGGAAAAAGACCCTCGCCAAAATCGTACTCATGATTTTTTGGGACTTCATTTGGTGCATGGCTATTCTTCCACATCATAGGTATAGGTGGCTTACCACTCACAAGATTGTTTCTTTGTGGATGAAAATCATTAACTTTGTGCTTGTCAGGGTCTTTGTTCATCAATTGTTTCCCATATCCTTTGATTTGGAAAGGATTAAGATCTGCAAAGAGATTACTCGGATCCTCAGTGTTACTTGAACTACTTGGCACCACATTTTTCATCCTCAAACCATCTCCTGCTGCATTTGGTCCGCGTCCCCCTTTGTACAATGAATTCCCAATCACCAGAGATGGTATATGGTCTAATTGATTGGCAGGGCGTGTTTCACTATTATTCCTTGAAGAGCCAACTGAAATATTAGCAGTTGCACCTGAGAATGGGGATGATAATTCGGACTTTTCAGAATTTGTAACCAAAGATGAATGAGCCCCAGGCAAAGCACCCATGCTAGGTGAAGGATCTTTTCGTGAGGAAGCACCTCCAGATTGAAAGCTACTTGGCATAATCGGAAGTTTGCTCAACTTTTGGTTATATGAGCTATATGAAGGATCCTTGGAACTAAGCACATCCGCAGGTATTAGAGTCCCAGGGGCCCCCATGAGATCAACCAAGAACTCACTGAACGCAAATATAAGAGATGAAAAATCAAGCTACAACAAAGACATAATTCTGCAAACCAGAACTAAGTGTAGTTTCCTTCTACAACATAAAAAGATACTACTCTTAGCCCAAAGAATTTGAAGAATGGAACTAAGCTATCTACCCCATTCTCCGAAAAGAATTTGAATGTATCTATTGTTTAGCCCAAAAAAAGAAGTATATGGTCCATCATACAGGAGGATTATCGGGGGCGAGGTAAATATCATATATGATGCACATATGAAGACCTTAAGAAAATAATTAGTGTATTTTACATTGTGCAAAATGATTAGTATTATGATTCCACCCATCAGCCTCATAGAATTCACACAGCGCACAGTTCTCGAGACTCTCGGCTACAAGTACTGGCATACGTTGTCGGTCAGCAACCAAAAAGATCAGGTGCAGCCACCAAAGAGTACGAGGAAAACGAACCAGTAATAACTTATTAGCCTAGGCCCTAGAGGAACTAAGGGAAGGGGGGTAAGAAGGCATTTGGGTAAGTTTTGTTTCAGTCATACTTCATTTACAAGCTCCAAAACCACTTTTGACATGTTTAGGAAATACACAGATTATAAGTGAACAACAAAAACACTCAAATGAGCCTTACATTGTAAGATTCAAAGTAATAGGCGGTTTGAGTAAGATTTTCAAACAGCACTTTCAGCATTATATTTAGTTCCTATTATATAAATCGCTCTTCCTTCCATTCTCCTGTGGCAGTTAACCTAAGTTACCATAACCAGGGGTGAAAGTAGGGGAAATGTGGTTGGTCTTGCAAGATATAACGAAATGTCAAATAGGAAACTGCAGTTACCTGTCATCTGTCAACTTTATAATGTTGACTGCATCATCCTCGATACCAGTGTACGGGACTCCCCTCTTTACTAGTTACAAGGAATAATTACCATTCCTTGCTGTAAAACCTAAAAGACAAGCATGAGAGAGAGAGAGAGAGAGAGAACACATTAAAACACCAGTTAAAAACGTAGCTAAATGTCAACTGATAGTTGTCAAATAAATTAACACAGAGAAATGCCAATGAAGTATAAATATAACTTCATAACTATCAGTGTAAAATACACAAAATCTTATTTAATGAGAACTAACCAATTATAAACAAGAAAATGAATATATCAGAATTCAGAAATAAATACGATATTAAGAAGATGAAAACAGAAATAAATATATGCTAAGTTGCCAACCACATCATGAAATACGGAATTCACATACCCATAGATATGATATTAAGAAGATGAAAACAGAAAGATATATTAACAATTTTTTATATTTTTCTGTCCTCATTTAAACAGATATTAGGCAATTTAGTTTAAACATGATAATGCAAGGAAAGAAGAAAAAAGGAAGTTTACTCTCTTCGTATAACCAAATGTTTCCGTCACGAGGTAGACAACTCCAAATTAACTTCAGAAAAGCTCTTGAGATAATTTTATCATAAAATCAACAAAGCTCAAGAGCCACCAAAAAATTCAAGAAAGATTCAACTCGAGCAAAAAATAAATGGAATTAATATTACAATGTTTAATATAAGATGGTTGAAAATTGGAAAGTTCATTGGATAATTTTTAGTGAAAACAGATATAAATATTAATAAAATTAGCAATAAATATAAAAAATACTAATATTTACAAATAAATAAAAAAACAAATTGATAATAATTAAAGAAATAAATAAGTATACCCCCTTCTCAGATTTGATTCACATAAACATTCGTATCCCTGCCTTCCTCGTGATCCCGTGATCCGATCGCATTCTCGAACCCCGAATCGCACTCTCGCTTCAAAGTACTAAACTTTTTTAAATGAGTTACTCAAGCCATGAACATTCTATTCAACTGTTATATTATCATCAAAGTGATTCAAAATCCTTTGGATGTTCAGCTAATCTGAATCCCTTTTAATACCCTTAATCAGGGACATGTTGGAATACAATTCCTACTCTATAGTCTATACATTGACAATACTAATAAAGCTGTTAAGCAGAAAGATCACCACAGTGAACATAATGTATAAACATCAGATATTTATATACTATGCATTAATCGGTGCAGTTATAATATACAATACATGTACTCTTATATGCGTTGCTGAGTCCACTGAAAATAAAAATGCACAACTAAGAACGCAGAGATATTGGTCAAAACTGAAATCCCTCACCTTAAAAAGCAATGCACGATGACGTGAAAGTCCAATTTTAAGTGACCCAATAGGCAGAACAGCAGTTTGAAGAGATGTTCTCAGCTCTGCACTTCTTTCCATCCACCTTGCCATTATAACATTTGCATCTTTAACTGGACCACCCAGATGTTCAGTGGCAAGTTCTGCAAGTCTTTGTGCAAGAATATTTCTCATATTGGGAGAGCAGTCAATAGCAAAGCAATGGGCTATTTGCAACAATTCTTCCAAGGGTAGGTCAAATTTTCGGTTGACTATCACAACTTCAAAGTCCGAGCTCCCTGGGTTCATTTCGAGATCAAGAATAGATGGCATGCTCCCACGCCTTGGAGAGTCTGGAAAGAGGCTGTACACATCATAGAAACCATCCACCACTTTTTCCTCATAGTCAAGAACATTATACTCCTACATAGTAAAACAGATGACCCATTGTCAAGCGATGTCGTAATTATTAATTTATCTTCAGGAGCGAGAGGGAAACATATATACTATCCCCTTTCCACTTCCTTTTCGAAAAGTTCCAATAGACCAATGTAACTAAGAAACTGTGAAGGAGGGAGTATATACATACTAACATACAAAAGGAAAGAGTGTTACACTACATCAAGAGCAATCAAAACAAAAGAAAAAAGTAACTTCATTCATTGACATGTATGATAAGTGACATGCCAGCTCTATGTCGGTTGGGTTCATCGATATGGAAACCACTTCTCAATTCAAAGGAATATATGGTCTCAATTACATATTTATTACCCAATAGTGTTTGGATAGCATATCAGCAGCATCCCTCGAATCGCCTCGTCGAATGAAACCCTTATCACCACCAGTAGCAGCCACATCAACCCCCTTCGAACCCTGCCCCGAAGACGAGGACGATACGCTTAACGCTAGGGCTAGCTGCACTTGGTACTCCTCCTCCGACGCGTAATAGTCCTGCTGCTGATTATTATGCGATGTTACAGTAGTAGTCGTTGGACTGGTTGCTGACGTGGAAGGAGGTGGAGGAGGAGTGGATGGAGTGATGCTGGTGGTGGGTGATGATGACGTGGCGGCGGAGGAGGAGGAGGAGGGAGGGTCGTTGGATCGGTTGGGATGGTGGTGCTTCTTCTTGAAAATGTGCTTCATTTTTCCTCTGTCTGATTTTCTCTCTCTACAAAAATATTTATACTCTCTCTCTCTATATCTATATCTCATTAAAAACTGAGCGGTTATACACACCCAAATACGGATTCGGTATTTAAACGACTATTTCCCTATCGCAAAGATGTAAGTAGCTGTAAGCTTTTATTGCCACAAAATTGCCATTTTACTAAAAAAAAGCTTACTATTTCACGCCAGACATATGGTTTGCAGAAAAATGTACGAATCTCAAGAATTATGGAGGTGCTAATATATTTACGGATCACAAAATGACACAAGCCAAAATCACTCATGTTTCTTAAAAAATGTTATTCAATCTATCGTATAACTTAAGCACCATTATTTTTATCACTCATGTTCCTCAGATAAAACTCTTGGCCATTCACAACGATTCTTTTTTTCTTCATTTTCACTATTATCCTTATAGAAGGCAAAAACATGAAAAATGGAAATTTATTATTGGAAACTCGGCTCGAATTACATCAAATCGAGCAGAACTGAATTGAACTGTCAAGTTCTTACGTACACAATGACACAAGAATATGAGTTGAATTGTTTTTTATCACTACCCCTACATACATGGAAATTTTAACTCGTTCAAACAAATCTAACAATCTCTTAAAAAGTAAAAATAAAGGCCAATAATGGAGAACTAAAATAAATAGTCAATTCACTCAATTAGGGGATTCAATACAGATCAATTGGAACATAATTTATTCCCCAAAAATGTCTAATAAGATTAAACAACATTATATATATATATATATATATATATATATATATATATATATATATATAAGCCAAGGAAATTACGCAATCCTCGTTCGCACTATAAATTATAACAAATGCAACCAGAATCAAATAAGTGTATAAAAACGAATTACAACATATTCATACAAATATATAATGCGTATGAATAAATAGAAAACTTACAGAATTAACGCAGCGGATGTTTGTTCAAACTTCTCCCACGAGTCCTCAGCACCTCAAATGAATAATTACAAGTTATATGTGAAAGCCTCACGACGGGACTGCTGTAATTCTAACACCGATGATAAAATTTGAGTAAAAATTACTCAAATTCTAGACACTTTAAGGGCGGGCGTTATTATCGCAGGAGAGCGATGAAAAATGAAACTTAGGTTTCTATTTTCATCTCTCTTCCCTTTTATATACCCCTTTGGGCCAATAAAATTAATTGGGGATAAACTAACTCATTGCCGCCAAATCAATTATTGAGTCGCAGGCACCCCAACAAGTTACTAATGGGCTTCTTGAACTAACAAAGCACTGGGATTCTGCTTTTATCCAATTTGTATTTTACATTTATCGATACAAAAGAAGTCGACAGATCTCGCTTCGATTCAATCAACTCCTGGGCCTGAACGTGATTTAATTCCATACACAATATAAATCAACGCTATCAGGCTGCTATGCTATGCTCCTGATAATATTACCATAATATAATTGATCATTATGATTATTATATCTGCTATGCAATGGATCTAGCACCGGGCATAACTCGATATTATCGCGTGAGTTCCAATTGTAGTAATTCTCACAATTACTATTTAAACACTTAGTTTGAGTAATCATATTTTACTAAAACTAGTAAAAATCTAATCATATTAAACAATTTGTCAAGAATTAAAGATAATTATATAAATCAAATACTTTTGATTTCCAACAATGTTGTGAAATAATGTGATGTTTGTCTACCAATTTATCTTTATCTAGCAAAGTAAATAAGGTAGATTGATTAGGCAAAGATATTGGGACATTTCTTTTTACCAAGTAACGCTTATAATGTGATCATGCTTCAGTTCTATAACAAAGACTCATCAGATTATATATACAAATACAACAACAAAAGCAATAAAAGATATTGCCCTACTTGTTTATTATTTGTCTATTTTACATCGTTTCCACTATGTTTCATAACACGCTATCAATACGACTGCCTTACATGTAAAAATTGTTTAGTATGATAGGAACACAAGTTCAAGCTGTAGTTCAAATGTTGGAACATACATGCAAATTCGGAGAAATCAGTTGTGGTCGTATTCCACGGTTGCTCTGCAAATTCCAATATATTAGGATAGCTTTATCATTAACGGTGTATATTTTATCTACTGCTATAATTCTTGTTCTATTAGGTATTTCATAGTCCGTGGATATATGACTCATACATGAATTACAATTAAGTAAATTTACGTCTATTTAAAGCCGACTTAAATAATTTTAATATTATTATGATAATTAGAAGTAAAACTTATTAACACCTTGGTCTCGACAACCATGGGTTCTGCATTAGTATTAAAGTGTGGGCAAGGGAATGCTTCCTTGTCTCTTTGACCACTGCCACGGGAATTGTTTTTGGTTTTTTTTCGTCATACTCTCTAAGAAACTCTCTATTCGAGGGACATTAGTAAGTATGAAACTCCTTTCCTTACTTTCCAACTCTCTTCTTTAGTGTTTACTTTGACTTGGCTGAGCATGACATTTTGGCGGTATTTGAAAGCAATTTTTGAATCGGGACCCGACTACTTTTAGTCAATATTTATTTATCATCGGGATTTAATGAATCCCCTTCTTTAATTCGACAACAATTCACAATATATATAATATATGATTTACCAATGATATATTTTCAGCCCGTAAGTCTGGGCCTCAAGACTTGTGATAATATCAATTTTGAGGATCTAAACTCTGGATAAATGAAAAGTGGGGCGTGTGTACAACATCAATAACATTCCCTTGACAATTCTTCCCACTCTACTGACTAACGAAGTTTCCCTGTCAAGGAAGCCGGGGTGGTACCACCACATCCGTGACGCCTGGCCCCCTTCGCTTTTCACCGCCGGAAAACCGTATGAAATTCCGGATGCCAAGAAGGCATAAATGGAAATTACATATCCATATTCGTGGTAATAGAAGTCAAAAAGAGACGACAGATGCCAAAGATTTGATTAATATTAACCAAAAAGACTAGTTATGTCTCCAAAGACATCTTACTATAATCACAACTACCAAGCACTAATTCAAAAAGATCGCTATTGTAATCCATACCATAAAAATTAAAAAACTTCGAATATTCCCTTAAGAATTTCTATCCCTCATCGTTTTTTAAAAATAATACGAAATCGTATTAATTCACTTATTTATGTCTCCTAAGAATCATATAATTTGAAGAATCCGTATTCAATTACACGATTGAATTTTATTGGACTGGCTTACTACTTATAATTTCTTATGGGTCCAGAAGTACCTTATGAATGAAATTTCCTAGGGATCCAAGGTAGTGCAAATTGTCAAGTAGACAGTACTATTTTTCATACTATTCTAAAAAGATAAGAAAAAGTTTCTTACTTGATAACAAGAGAAGCAAACGTTATCACAATATAAGGAAGTGAAAAATTAATGACAGTTCAAAAGTCACATAGGGTCCTCAAGAAACATAAATTTATATTAAAGATGCATTGTAATATTCCTTACATGTCAAAGAAATCAATGAGTTTGGGAAATACATATATAGGCTACGTCATACCACATCGAGACATCAAACGAAGGAAGAATTGACATTTTTATTGTTGCGAGTACATCATATGGTAAAAATATTATATTTAGAAGTAATTATCATCATTCTTGTAACGACTCCGCCCCTGTGTCGGCCGCCTCAGCGAATCATTAAATATGGAAACACCAGAAGTCACCATATATCGATGGACACTCGCTTAAAGAACTACCTGCTTCTATCCAAAATTTGATTTCCATTAAGATTCTCAAAAAAAACAGGTTTTAAAATTTACAATCCATCAGGTGATATTTAACCAACCAACTCCATATATATATACAACATATCCTTAAATAAACAAAGAATGCCGCAAGGCTACAACCGAAAAGTGGGCATCAGATGTCCGAATACAAAAAACAATTGCCGACAAGTGCTAAAGTTTGAAAATAAAGTACAACAATAAAAATACTGACAACACATCAAAATGAGATCGCGAGGATCCTCACCCACCTCGATGCTCACCTAGCCACTGAACAATCTCTCCAATGCCTCCTCGCTCAACTAGCCGCCTCACAACCTCGCACAACGGTAAATGCCGCCAAAGCGGGGTGGGGCGAAGTCATGGCTTAGTGAAACCAATGCGGGTGAACTTACCATACGAAATCCAGGATGCATAAAATATTATAATAGTCAACATGAATAAATACATATATATCCGCCAGACTACCTAATAAAGTCATACAATAAGATTCCAAGAAGGTCTCGTAATAACATCTTAAGATATAATGTAAGCGTCTCAATAAAAAGCACACAATCACCCGTAATGAAATCACAGACTTAACAATCCATTATAACTCTAGTCATCACTCTCTATCTCTCATATTCCACAAAGAGTGGGCTCAACCTCTAATGCGCATATACTCAACTGGCCTACCCGCAGGAACGGATCAACCGCTAATAAACACCGCCTCTTATACCGAAGATAAGGCCAAAACCCAAGACATTATACCGTAGTATAAGGCCACACCGCCAATGCACACAACAAAGTGATCATAAAGACTTATACCGCCTTACCAAGTATAAGTGGCCAACCGCACATTATACCGTAGAGTATAAGGCCACACCGACAATACACACAACAAAGCTGATCAAAAAGAGTCATACCGCTCTTATACCGTATAAGTGCCAATAAGCCACATATCCCCGCAAGCGAAGAAGCCACCTAACCCATAATCATCCTAACTATGTGGTCATATCCAAATACTTAACTCACCTCAAGTCACGCATAACTCCAAACCAACACCTCTCAATAACAAACTACTCCACTCCCAAACAACAATATCATCCGCTACCTAAAGTCATTCCTCGCCAATCATAATCAATCACAAATCACACAAGGCCACGTAGTTGCTGGGTGCCGATAAGGCCACATAAATACAATAAGGCCGCCATTTAAATCGAACATAAGTTGGGGAGTTCAAGCCACATTTACCTCAAGCAAATCTTCAACGCCACATAAATATAATCTGCATAATCATAACATGGCTCACACAAACGTAATCACACATACCATACCATAATGACATGTATATCATTCTCACATAATCATACCACAATGACATGTATATCATACTCACATAATCATACCACAAACGACATGTTCTTCACACAATTTAAACTAAGCACGTAGTAGCACCCGCCAGATAAGTACTCACCTCGCTACCTACCACAAAACCACAGAAAACACAATCAAGGTAACGCCCCTTTCCACGATCAACGCTTAACAAAAACACCCGTAAAAGTATAATCAAAAACTCACTACTATATCAAGGCTCTTGAAGATATACAACCAACTCTTAGTGGAAACCTGTTTCTAAACGGTCTATAATGACCGATAAAAACAACGAAATAATAACCCCGTCGACACAACCCAATCGGTTCCCCCGCCAGAATTCCACCTTTATTACTTTAACATTTCATCTCAAATTATAAGTCATCTCCTAAATAACCTCAAGTTCATAATTACCGTAACCTATACTCCAAAAATATAAATTACAACTCAACTTACAAATCACACTTTCTCAAACCTAACTCCCTTTAATCAATTTTAGAAACTACAAATTTAACCCCGCATTAGCTACAATAAGACCCCAATTAAAACTCCCTACACATTTAAAGTATTAAAAAATGTCAACCAAAAAGTCAAATTCAAGTTAAAACCTGTGAAAAGCCAACTCAACTATAACATCCCCTCAAACAACCCCTAAACCATGAATTACTCACTTATATACATCATATAGAACCCATAACAAACTTAGAATCATCATAAAATTAGAAAGAGTCAAAAGTCAATAAAAGTCAAACATTAAGAAATCAACTAAAACTCTAATTTCACCTCAATTTGTGTGGAAAGCATGTCGGATGTCTTACTAATCAACTTCGGCAGGATCTTTTAGCAAACTACGGGCGAAACGGAAGAAAAATTTTGGTTTGGGTGCCCATAATTCAAAGAACGGCGGAGTTTCAGGATATTTTGTGTGAATAAGTGGATGATAAGGATGAAAAGCGATGAGTTACTTAGCCTCAAGTTTCGAGTTGCACAAGCAACTCAAGGTCCGAATCGTCGAATCAGCTTATCGAATCCACTTAATCCATCTAACTTAACTCTTGAATTATCCCCCCGGCTACTACTACTAAATTATAAATGCACTGCCCAAATAAATTTTACTTAATTAATATTATTATCGAAATTAACCGAACGGGTTATTACAATTCTCATGGTCGACTATACACATATTTACTTTTGTGATCGTGGAAATAAAGTTCTTTCAAACCCGGCCTGAGAACATTAGAACTCCTTTTATTGGCCTGGCAATTTAATCAAGTCAGGACCATCCCTAATTAGTCACGATGCCAAAGAATAATTGAAAATTTAATCGAGACTCACCAAGAGTAAATGAACTATTTGAAGAATTTATGTGAATTACATGTTGTAAACTCCCGCTGACTATCATAAGCATAAGCCGAATTCAGATACAATACTCCAATTGATCATTAGAAAATGTTACACTACATATAGTGACACTTGTTCGCCTCAGGCCAAATTATTATACAACTCCCTTGGTATAGTTGGTCGGGTCGAAATGTAAAAATATTTGGCTCTCTCCAGTTATATGTGCACCGTAAAATAGTATGCACAAATGATGACTTTTTGAATATTTATTATACCCATAAGGCATATACATCTATATACATAGAAATATTAAATTGAAGCAATTTTCCTTATCACATTTATCAATATTTTCAATACGTAGGGGGAGTAGTATACAAATCAAAATGTAATATCTTGAAAAATGAAATATCCTATCCTATATGATCTCAAGATGAATGTAACAGAACTCAAGTTCAAAAGATAATATGAATAGCTCAAGGATAATATGAACCGTAAGTTCACTACCAAACAAAACACTTTTACCTCAAGATAGTAACGAATCTCTTTAAGTACTTTGTAAACACTCACAAATTAGAGTGAATGTTCAATAAGTTAAGTACTATGATCAAATAGTTCCACCATCAAAATTCTAAAAGAAAAATATTAAAGATTGTCTAGAAGAATATCACCTCTAAAAAGAGGTATTTAATATTATCTCATGAATGTTTGAAAGCTATAACTATCGTCTAAGACATTTACATAAAAGAAATCCATGAATATAATGAAATCTCTCTCAGCATTGCGAATACGGTGAAACATGGTCAGAAATGGACCAAATATGGTAATGGCTCGGTTCGGTCTCGCATTTTTTTCTTCGAATTTAGGTTCGGTCCGACCGATTTCTACGAACTCCTTCGATTTTGACGCTCGAAGTTTTGTCCGCATCACCTTTTTGGGACTTATTATTCATCTCTATATTTGTCTCGTTCATCGAACATTTCAAAAAGTTCGGTCCGCATCAATGATTTAGGGGAAGGAAGGCTTTAATATGAGGACTGGGCCGGGCCGGAAAATCTAGCCCTCGTTTTGATGTCGAGCCGAACTAAATCAACTGCTCTCACCCGGTTCATCGAATTATCAATTTCACTGTTTTCTGAAGTTTATATAAGCCAGACGTGCGAATCCGAGCCAAAATTTAACTTTTCGGTTTAATGTAACTTTTACACCTCACTGGCACTCTTAGTGTGGAAACCAAAAGAAAAAGATTTGCCTAATACTCAAATATCGGTGATGTAACGAAGCATCACTATATCATGCAAGCAAGGATGAGGATCTCAAATTCCATTCCCAAGTTGGAGTAGATATATATTTACATATTTCTATGAATGACCAAAGAGAAAAGATGCAATGAAGAGTAAAATGAAATCACTATATAAGCGACATTTAGACTCAAGTCTATCAAGTACTAAGAAATCTTGTGAGGGTACCAAAATTATATATGTTCGTAGCAATAAAATATAGTCTCGAGACGCGTATACGACTTATAATAAAGCATAAAGAACACGTATACATGAAAATATGTAGAAAGAATTATGATGTTTTGAAGCATTATCCAGATTCCCGGAATCCTTTAATTTCAGCTTGAGCAATATGAAAATATTTGAATATTTAAAGCCATCCGGAAGATGGATTGCAAGTTCGAACTGCATTATTAGACATTTATTTGCATAATCATTTTATTCAGTAGCGCATGTATATGAAAGTCTATCGATACTATATGATACATGTTTAACTTTGAATTTATATTATGTCTTATGTGATTATATGATCTATTTGTTTATTTATTATGTGGATGAGGTATTTGAATTATTAATGTAAGTTTATATTGATCTTACACGTATTTATGATTTAATTTATTTGTCATTATTGATGATCTGAATAATCATGATGCTATTGAAGATCTATTATAGTTTATAGAGGCTCCAGAAGATTTCTCAATGACTAGTTTATCATGAATAAGTTAGTACAAGAACTCTTGTAGGATTTGGAATCAAATGCCTTGTAAGGGTATATACAAGACACTTGCAATTGAGTATGTAATTATATATCCATATTATATATGAAACATGGTAGAAATGTTTCAATCTCAATCAAATGAGATACATAAGAGATAATTTAATATCTCGTTTGGAAGATATAAACTTGGTCTTGAAGTACCAATTCTAATATATATCAAACAACTGATACATGACTACATAATCATACACATCGACAAACGCTTAACAGTTATTTGGATATTCTATTTGAATAATCTACACCGACGATCCTTAATGCGTGGTGATATTTATATACAACGATACAACGACATCCTTATCAAAGTGGGAGATATGACATGATTGTAATTTTTCCACTATCGAAGCTCTAATCGGGTTTTACTTGGTGTGCGTTTTAATGAGACAATTACTTGAAGCATATCTAAAGAAAAATATAATCTTTTATTTTACTAGGTTTTTGTCCCATAGGATTTTTCTAGTGACTATTTAACCAAAAATGATTATATGAATGATCTTACATGGCATTATATTTACATGTAAAGATTGGGAGAAAAGTTTATGAAAATGATAATTTATGTTTATGACTTAAACATTATTGAACTCCTCAAAGAGCTTTCAAGAGTTAAAACTTCCCAAGAAGGATTTTGGCATCAAAACAATTGTTGATAAGTCACATTGAGTATCAAAATAATTATAATATCATCAGATGTGAATAATGGCCCATTAATACCAAGAGAACCTACTAAAATGAATTATTTAGTCCTAAATTACCATATATAAGTCTATTGAAGCAATAGTGTATATTGCTAGTTCACAAGACCAAATATATTATTTATTATTAATTTATTATAAGATAGTACACTTTCACTAGTCACTTAAGGCATCGGAATAAAGTTAAATGTATAACGAATACGATATCGTTCCAAGAGAACATATTCAATTTCTAGGAAATCAAGTTGTGCGACTTCGATGTTTATATGATCCCTATCAAAGATCACATATATGGTATTTATTTAGTAGCAACGTATGTCATAATGACATACTAAACGGTAACTATATCAAGAACATCATCCAAACACCCAAAAATCTTCAACCCATGTTAAAGTCGCAACGTGTTCGTCGGGAGATACGATCCAAATGCATCCATATTACTTGTGATTTATCATATGAAAATTGGTCCAGATGATCTTTATGATAATAATTGTAGATATATTGCACAGTTAAAGGAATGACATGTCAAAGGACATAGAACAAAATATATTGGTATTCTTAACTATCGATGATCTTCAAAGAAATAGTGAAATCGATTTTCAATTAATTCGATCTTGTGATAATCCAGCAGATATTTTCACTTAGTCACTCCCAACATCAATGTTCAAACAGCTTATCCGTAAGATAAGACTACTCGACAAAGGATATCAAACGACATGTCAGCTTATGGGAGTGACACGCATTGTACTTTTTTCCTTAATCAAGGTTTTCATTACAAATACTTCCCGATATGTTTTAACGAGGCAACATTATTATATGCGTATGTCACAAATGGATTTTCCTCGATAAGATGTTAATGATGCAACATCAGATGACATATGTCAAGAATAATGCACCTTTTTTCCCTTCATTGAATTTTTATCCCTAGACGTGCTTTTCCTAAGAAGTGTTTTAACGAGATATCTTTTGTCGACAGACATCCAAGTGGGGGAAGATGGAAAATAATGCCACGTTCTCATTCAACGTAAGCTATTCAGCCAGTTAAACGAGGTAGACATTAATTAGCAAGATATTAGGACTACTTTACCAAAGAACGACCATGTATTGTCTCGAAGCCCATAAATGTATTAATCTATCGATTGTATACAACACAACAAATAAAAGAAGAAAAGATATTCTCTTCTTGTTTATTATTCTTTGTCTATTTATATTGTTCTTAGTTATATTCATAACGAGATAAATATAATTTAACCCTGTATATTCATTTATGCTCATGTAGCCAACATTTCAATGTCTTTAATGGTAGAACATGAATAAATGTCAATTCATACGAAAAGGAGAAAAAAAGAAGTAAAGTAAAATATGTAAAAATTATTACATAAATGATTTCTAATCCTTAGTAAACAACATAATGAAAAAATACACCTAAGAATGGTAAGTTAATTTAGAGTGTATATTTCATGTTTAAGCCGCTTACATTTGTCTAATTACAAGTACACATGAAGCTTAAGGTCTATCCAACTAATGCATGTTAAGCCGTTGTTAATATGCGCAAGCAACGTTAGTTAATTTAGAGCGATGCACTCTTTAGTAGATTATAATGAGTGTTCATATATACACACATCACATAAGTAATTTGTATCGACACCTAGATTACATGCACTTTTAGGAAGGAAATTATGAGTACACAAGTACTATATAACCATACAACTACCTGGTGAGGAAAGTTACTTTAGAAATAAGATATGCATCTATTCACTAAGCATATTATATGAGTGCTCATGTACTCTGATAAATGAAATAATTGTATTACCAAGTTAATTTAGAGTGCTCCCACACCCTTGGGCTACATGCACTATATGAGTACTGTGTATCGATATATATCAAATCGTATACACCCGCTTTGTCTGAAGCCCAACGACATGCCATCAATTGATATTTGATAATAATACTTAGTGGTGTGTTTTATATTAATCAATTTTATCTTTATTTAAATATTTTAACACCATAAGCACATTAAAAATTTAAGCACTGGATCAAGACCCGTAAAGATAACTATCAAAATGGTGACTATTTTACCCTAAAATAAGTAATGTGTTATGAAACGCTTTTTCCTTTTAATTTGATTAACGATTTTGTTCAACAAATAATCAATTTATTTTTGGATCAATTATTCATTTGTTAAACTTCAAATTTATGTCAAAAGATTAACATAATAGACAATACACCCTATACACATAGATGTTACTCCATCCATTTCAAATTAATAGACTTTCTCAATTTTCGAGATACAACCTTAATCATTAATTATTTCTTATACTCCCTCCGAGTTTTTTAGTTGTCGTCCTAGCTAATTTCAGGTCAATTAATAATGAATGACATTTTACATATATATCCCTAATTAATGAATCAAACAATAATTTAATGCATGTATTGATATTAGAACTTTATTATATACATTATGAGCTTCAAAGGAAAAACCAATCAAATGTTGCATTGGAATTCTAAAGTGACAAGTATTTTAAAATAATTTTTTTGCTAGAATGACAACTAAAGAAATCGAGGACAATATATTACAAAAATTATAATGTGAACATTATGAAAAATATTTTAAACGAATACAATTATATCAATTTTATATTTTGTATTTTAATTAATAAAGTGATTTTAAGCGATCAAAATCTGGCATAAAATTTCACAAAACATTAACTAATTTGAAACGAAGGAGTATCATGTAATTGTTAATGAAAATGGCTTATACTCAAAGTATATTTACTTGTCAAATCAAACCACTCATTTAAATTGAATGGAAGTAATATTAAGAGTAATTGAAAGCAACAGAATAGCAAACGAATTTTGTAGGATTTCCAAGTGTCAATGGCATTTGGCCGGCCAAGCTACGAAGACCGCGTTGTCATGATCATGGCAATACCCACACGGTATTTTTAAAGACATCTAATCGCCAAGTTGTCCAAACAATAAAAGTGGTTATCGGATGTCTCGCCTGCACTGACGAATTAATGAGATTTGATCTTATATAAGATACGGTAATCTATGTAGATTCGAAGAAGTCCTCAAGATCAAGATTGATTGTTAAGGCAAGGCTGGAGTTCTGTAGCGACTCATGTACTTACGGGAAGCGGCGGATCGCATATCAAACAACTTACCATAACAAAAAGGCCAAACCTACAAGATCTACACTATAAAAAAGTGCCGCTTATTAAGAAATGGCGGTGACCGAACATATTTATTATTAAGAGAGTATTCTTATTGAAATAAAGATACCGTGCGTAGCTGTAGGCCTATCAAGAAGTAATCGCCACTCTTCCAACTAACGCATCATTGCTACAACACATCATTGCGACAATCATCGGTATTTTTTATTAAGATTGTATTACGCCGGTTAATCGGATAAGGTCGACAAAGTGGAGGAACATGCATAGGAGGTTCCTAGTCTGTGGCTAAGTCAAGGTTAGTTGCATGCTGGTAAACGAGAACATTCAGATAAGACCCTACTTGTAATTGTTTCAGCACAGCTGGAAAGCTTCTCCTGCATAGCTTCCAACCGGGCAACAATCTCGTGTGATTTACGCTACGCCTATTTGCTTTATTGTGTTTGATCTTCATCGCGCGATCAAGTGTTTCGACCGTCAGCCTGGACATTCTCGATTACATTGCTGTAAGCAGCTCACTTTTCAATTGGTATCGCAGCCGGCACCCAACATACAGCCACAGATCCAAGCACAATCCCAAGCAGACGGAAGTCAGTAAAGAAGCGAGGATCAATTACGAAACCCCACAACGGACGGGAAAATTATCCTTATCGAAAGTTCTGGAGATCGCTTTCTCAAATCAATTCGATTCCAAGACTCGAAGCTCTGTGAATCTTAGACGACACCTCCCACTGTAGTCAGTTGCCAATGAGGGAAATCATCAGAAAACTCGAGGCTGAAAGCGATCCTCATGACGATTAGTCGCTCTAGAAAAAGCATCAATGCGATTTTACTACTGTAAATTCAAATGCTCAAAATAATTAGCAATCAGACCGCTGCTTAAAGAAGCTGGGATATACTCCGCATCGCCGACAAGTGAACCGCTACGTAGTTTACTGCCAAGACTCCAACAACTAATAACCGATGGAAACCTTAGGACGGGAAGAAAGACGAAACTATTATCACAGAGGTATTAGAATAAAATTCCATATGGTAAATAAAGCTTCGCACTCGGAGAGCCTATATCAAATGAAAAGCAGGTTCGAAAAGTACTGAGGACCATTCCACCAAGGCTCAAAGTAAAGCATGGCTATGTAAGGCTTTCCGCATCTTAGTATTATGCGGCTAGATGATTTGATTGGAAATCTTACCATATATGAGATTTAAGATCGACTTCTACCGAGCCCACAAAAGTTAAGAAAGAGATTTCTCCAATGTTAGTCAGAAAGAGAGAGACGACGAAGACCTTAAGGAAAACAAATTTAGGCCTGGCTTTTGCAAAAAATTTCAACAAAATCACAAGAGATTTAATAAAAAAATCTTTGTAGAGGAGACGCTGGCCGGCAAATGCATAAACGGTTCGATAAACGGGAGTAAGAAATAACAACTCATAGTGAGGAAGCAAGATGAATGGGACACGTAAACAAGAGCAAAAATCAACAAACTCAAGGGAACGGAACTAACGCAGAACGCGGGCGTTTCTGGGGCATTCAAGTCCAATGTCCAAACTACATCGCCAGTTGCATCAGAGTTACTACTCACTCATTCTCGATGATGAAACCGATGACGATTAAGGAAGCCAACCAAAACTTTTTGTTGCTTTCACTACTAAATCCATCGCTATGTTGTCAATTCGATAGTTCATTGCCAACCGCCCGATGTTTTGCATTTACGGCGAGAAATATAGGAGGAATCGATACCAACTATCAAATGCTATTTCAAAAAAGAACAAGCTAATTATTATGCAAAACATGAAATCTTGTAAAGAAGCGTCAAGAACAAAAGGTCGAGATTGATTTTCCTGAGGGAAAATCCAAACCATGACCAGAGGTATCAAATGATGAATTCTAGCAATCGAAATACTCTCACGAGATCTCGAGAAAGTGGTTAAGAATACATCTATCCGGAATCTGGTCAGATCGAAAAGGAGTCGAAAGGAACGCTCAACTACTACGTGGATTCCCAGGAAGACCGACACTCTACCAAACGTGTCCGAAAGAAAAGCGGTTAATCGGCGCTATCATCAAGGAAAAAGGGGACACATATCATCATATCATATAAACTTTACGGTGGTCAAGCAAAAGATCACATGCCCGTAAAAGGAACGGTAAAGTTAAGGAACCGCTGCTAATGTAAAGGTTCACCTCTAAAGGCTACTGCATTGAGCCGTGGTATTTTGATAGCGGGCGCCCAAGCACATGACAGGAAACAGATCTCATCGGAGTAATATAAGATTTACGAGGAGAATGTGCCTGGCTTGGAGGTATAAAAAGGAAGAATTATCGGAAAGGTTGGGTCTTAGTACTGGTGGTCCGCCAAAGCCGGCGAACGGTTATTGGGTGGACGTAATAATCAGAAACCTCATCGCAGACGCCTAATTACATTTAAGTGACGAAGGTTGGTTACCAAAAGAGCATGTGGCGCTGCAAGAACGCCAAGAACCAATAATTAAGTGGTAGTAGATCGACCGACGACACACGGCATGGATCTCTCATGTGAGCATGTCATGTAAAGTGGATGACGAGGGACCTTGGCACAAAAAAATTAGGACAATAAACTACAGAATATCCAAAGAATTAATCTCAAAGGGAAGTCAAGTGACTCCTGCATTTGTACAAAAGAAAAACTTGTGGTGAATGTCAAGTTAAGCAAACTGTTGTCCCACCAAATTGCTAAATCACGCTGGGTCACCACTAGATATCGGTCCGCCGTGACATGGACTTAACGGACCAATGGCAGAGAGATATATATTAAGATATATATATTCGTGGTTGCATTTATCATTCACGATATATACTGGGTCAATTCCTTCAAGAAAATCTGGCGCTTAAGTGTTTCTCTGAACAATCGCCACTAACTTCAGAGAGAAAGATTTGACAATCATTAGAATTGGCGATCACGGGAAGGAATTCGGGGCTCCCTTGCTCATAGAATTTTGTAACGGTGGCGGATAAGTGCATGAAGTTCTCACCCCATCACCCCACAAAGAAACGGGATTTTCGAAAGAAAGAACCTGACCATACAAGAAACGCTGTGAGTTATGCTTCATGCAAATAAAATTTCGTAAGATTGGGGCGTAGGCCGCCAATACCGTACGCTATATCCACAATCGGATTACTACCGTGGACAAACACAACATATTAAATACTATGGCAGTTCTAGTGTTCAATATTTTAATATTCTAGCTGCTTGTTATATTCCTTGTTGATGTGGAACAAAGGCAAAATTGATCTCAAACGATGGATAATTCGTAATACAGAGTACTGAAAAGTGCATAAATCAAACGGACACAAACTATCACGGAGTCAATCAACGTCAAAGTTGGAAATCAATGAGAATTGATTCCATTTATTATGTCCGCTATGACACCAGGTATCAATTCATT
Organism: Lithospermum erythrorhizon; assembly: GCA_019722365.1. Lineage (NCBI taxonomy): Eukaryota > Viridiplantae > Streptophyta > Magnoliopsida > Boraginales > Boraginaceae > Lithospermum > Lithospermum erythrorhizon. The sequence goes on along the minus strand of JADFUC010002000.1, from coordinate 32,967 downwards.
TACCAAATTGCGGTTAAATGTGATTATTTAACTTAGTGTTCAACTTAGTAATCAGATATTACTAGCCATGGCTCTCATGATAATTTAAGCGGTTAAGGAAGGACATAGATCTTACTATTAATCGTTATAATAATAAAGAATTGGTCAATTATTATTATTATACAACTTACTATTCGAGCCTGTGGGCGTCACACACATACAAAGATAAATGACATCGAAAGCTATATTTCATGTATGAAATTAAAGATAATCGTATAATCGAGAAAATGTATTTCAATTGGCGCGGTTCTACATTTTATGTAGAATATCGATCGAATAAATAGAAATAATTAAATAGTTATTTAATCGTTCGGTAATTTTAGTATTTATCAATAACTTGAAAGATTATTGATATCGACTCATTACTATTTAATACTAATAAATAGTTCAACTCATTAGTGTCTTAAATCTTAACTAATACAGAGTTAACGAGTCAAGCTAATACTTAACTGCCGCTTTATCGGCCTGCTTTTTAACCTAGCCCTATAGCTGCTTTTAGGCTCTTTCACGACATAAAAATAATTTCATAAAAACCCTGCCGCCTCCCTCCTAGTCGATTTTCTCCCAAGAAAATTCCTCGGGGTTTTTGGTTTTGTTCAACCTCGTTTACTAGCATAACCGCTCTGATCCAACCTTCAAGGATCAACCAGAGATATCATACGATCGATATTACAACAAGGACTGAAAAGAGGCACCCACGCCGCACTAAGTCACAAGGGATTTGGTGGAATTTACTCCGATGCATCAGAAGTACTGTCATTACATATTGTAATTATGTGTAATTTTACAATATAGTAAGCACTTTAACATCTCTGTATCTATGGATTTGTATTATACTCATATCCATAGAATTTTCCATCACAAAGTCATCGATCGCTCCAATGTCCTAAGAAGCATTTAAGAAGAAACAAAATGTTGTCAATCCAACCTGCCCCCGATCAGAGTAGAACAATGTGTCATTTAAAACGGTTAACTTCACCATCGAGCCCAACAAAGATGATTGAAATTCAAGTACACGTATTCGTAAGACGCACCCCATCGCAATATAATAAAGCGGCATGCAAGGAGCCATCACTACTAGACAAAAAGCATGGTAGATTGGCTTTAAAAAATGGCTGGGTTATTTATAAACATGCTTCTTATCTAAATTGAAGCCAAAAGATGCGTAAGACCGACTTCAAGATGAAAATCGATCAACGCATGCAGTTAAAGAACTAGTATATTGGCAGGAACGGCATGGGAATTAGTGCCAAGTGCTTAAGATGATAATGTCATAGGAACAAAATGGATTCAAAATAACTGGCGAGAACGAATGTTACAAGAAATAAAGCTCCTAAGTAGTCAAGCCAAGGCAATAATTTAAGTCATGGATCGGGATTTTGAAGAGACATTTGCACTGCTTCAGAACGGAGGCCATCGATCATTACTTTTACTAGCTTGTCTTCAAATTCAAATTGTGTCAAATGAATGTCAAGATCTATTTTCTAAATGGCATAAAGGTGCTATGTATGTATGAACAACCCAAAGGCTTGGAGGATCTTTCCAAGCGATCATGTGTACAAACTCGCATGCACTCTATGTAAAAAACAAGCTCCTAGAGTAATGTACGAAGACTAACTGATTCATCTACTCAAGAATGGATATACACGAGGAGGAGTCGAGAAGTACACTATTCATAAAAAGGGAGAAAAATCAAATGACAGCCTGCATTTATGCTCTATTTATATTGTTTTTGGCGTGAATAATAAAACCCACCTCAAAAACCGCCATTTAACATACGGAAGCTGAATTTGAGACTTCAGTACTAGAGAACTCAAATATTTCTTGGGGATTTAGATTAGTCGGGGATTAAGGATATCATATTTAATCTCTACAATCAAAATATGATAAGAATATCGCTACAGTAAATCTGGTGTCGGTGACGCAAGAGAACACCTGTTTACTCCGCCAAGATCACCAAGGATTTAATGGAAAAGTAGTCGACATCACAACTATAGAAGTATGATTGGAAGCCTACTTCATTTGACACCGGTAGACTGCATATCAGACACCGGTCGAGTTTGTGTGCTCAAGCAACACCCATGAAAGTCATTCGAGTCTCAAGAAGAGGATTATTAAATATGTGCAAGCGTACTCAACCATGGTTTATCAGAGGTCGTCACACTACCAATTCCTCTTGTTGGGTACTTTGATGTCGACTTGGCAGAAATGACGGCAGATAGAAAAGCACCTCGAGGATACTTCTTTCTTGGAAAATAATTCGCATATGACATGAAAAGCGTAATTTGTATCCCTATCCACACCAAGTTCGAGTTTATCGGCAGTTGCGGTTGGATTTACTAAGCTATTACGGATGAAGTAGATGCATCGAGGAGTAATGGTGTCAATCCAGCAAGGCGAATCTCTACTATGACAACTCGAAAAGGTACATTTCTAAAGAATCCTGCTCAACACGTAGAACGAAGACATCGACATGCGCATCATTTCATCAGTGGAGCTAATAAGACAAAGTCATTCAACTTCGAACATGTTAGTAATCGACAGTTGTGTTGCAGATATATTCACCAAAGGCTTGGATATGAATCACGAGTATCTAAGGACCACCTTAGGTTTATGTGTTATGGACAAATAGCAACTACCTTACTGTTATAACACTCTTCGTGAGAACCAAAGTGTTATGACAAATTTAACGTCAAAAGGCTCAATCTGCTATGTTTTTGAAAATTGGGAGTTAATCAGAATTAATCGCATGCAAATTTTATCAAGAACGGTACAGCAGTTTGTTCTCACCACTCACAATTCTTCATCCCACTCACGCACAATTCATTCCCAAATAAACACTCAAACTCCCCACATTCAGAAAACCGCAATCACTCCGAAAAACCCACCAAAATTAAAATCCAAACTTTTTACTACACCGCACGGCCAGACAGTTAGAGGCGTTGGTTCAAGAGGAGCAAGTACATCTACACCGATCGGTGAAATTGAAAGGGGAGAACCTATTCTACTCCAAACCCTTCCACCCCAACAACAACCGGAGATTCTGACTCCGAGGACTGAAAATTTGGTTTGCCGTGGAAGGAAGACACATTCAGAGGAGGCTCCACTGCGGTCGGGTAATGCATTGATCAAAATCGACACCAGCGATATGGATGTCCCTCCAACAAGTTGATAACATCGTAAGAACCCTAATCCTCTTTATACTCGAATTTAAAAGAGACAACGCCGAACTCTCGGAGGTTCTACTAGGATGTAGACGTAGTTAATACGGTCCCCTGGGCGCATGGTGTCGAGGCATCCAAAGGTCAAGACGCCCTAACTGCCTATCCCAAGAGTCATAGCTCTATGACACCCTCTACTCATGGCTGAAACTCCGACTAATTGGGGAAAAGCGAAGTAGCAGTGGCAGTGCTTAGGCGCAGGAAACAAAACCTCCGTGCGTGTATAATGCTCGACTATTAAAACCAACTGTGAATGATGATGATTCTTCTAAAAAGAATCTAGACAATGATGATGTAGTAGTTGTTTCTCAACCGCAATGCTGAGACAAGAGTGTCACGCCTCTTAAAACTAAAAGAGAAGTCATTGGCCAAGAAGAAAAAAGTAACTGAGAACCAATAGACTTGGAAGAGTTGGAATCTGTGAATAAGAAGAAGAAGGCCGCAGGCGGGAAGCGGCAAAGAGGCCTTGTTCCGAGAAATCAAAAGGCGAAATACCCAAGAAGAAAGTGCGGATCAACATTTCGAACCGCATAAAAGTGCCAAAGACAAGTTCAGAGGGATTTATGCCGAGGATTCTCGAGGAAGATAATATCGCCTATTTTGCCAAGAGAAAATCCAAGAGGAGGTGGACGTTGACCATTTACAAGACATCGGGTCCTCATCGCCAAGCATCACAGGAGTTCATTCAGAATCATGAGGAGCATTGTCGATCCCACAAGCCCCACGCTTCACAAAGTCAAGTAGGGCACGCCATTCAACTTTAGTCCAAAGAATGATCAACAAGCACTATAATGTACTCAATGGAGGATGACCGATCAACTTTGGAGTTGAAACGATGTCATCCAAACCTTAACCCGCGGAGTCGACGACCGGATGGCCTAACAAAGGTCAACTACGAGCCTCGCCTCCTACCCCAAGTACGCTAGCTATACATAAGGTCGCTATTGCTAACTGGGATTCATACCTCAAATAACACTAATGCGAGTGAAGCTGCTGGGAGAGAATGTACGCGATGGGACTATTCAAGAGTGACTTGGGAGGATCATATTTGATCAAATAGTAGACCATGCTAGATCGGTGCAAAAACAAGCCCATCGGGCTTCCCTAGCCCGATATGTCACTGCTAATCAGCTTCCAACATCCCGAGGTCTGCAAAGTCAAGCATAAATGAGAGATTCCAAGACTATCACCATCACCGATAAACTCTAACTCAAAGCAGAAAGCCATGATGCGGAGATAAAAGCGGTTGAAAAATCCGTGCTAAGCACTCGGAGTGGGAGGTCAGTCATGGCTGCTGATCAAAGCCTGGCGAGATTTAAAGAAGACGGGAAGCGTATATTCTAAAGAAGCATAGGTGGCTGAACTTCAAGCCAAAATTCAAGCCTTGGTGTGATCAAGTTGCCCTTCCAACTATCAAGACTTCATGATATCAGGTAAGATCAAGCACCAAATGATGTCATTGATTCTCCACCTGGCCTCAGAACGGACCGAACTATACCGAATTATGATGTTCGGAAAGTTCGGTCCGAATTTGACGAGCCTAAGGTTGGTCCGTCCGAATTCGAATTTAATATTGATTTTGTGTTCGAGTCCGAAGTTCGGGCGTTTTTTCAAAAAAAAATTCGGTCCGAATTAACGACCCGAAAATAAAGGCCACCGTCCGTGATGACTATTTACTGTCTTGTCTCCGAATTGAAAATAATATTACATCCATGACATAATTTCAAAATTTGACAAGCAAAAAAATATAGTCCCAAAATGAAATTAAAGCTCGACAATTCAAAGTAAATAGTTCTCAATCAAAAGTGTAAAATAACAAGTGCATTCGCTTCATTCTTCAAGTCCTACATGCTTTCTTGTCGTTTTGAGTTTTTGGTGGTTTACAGAGATAGTTGATTGCGATTTCCTTTTCATTACAAAAAGAACAAAGCGACAAATGTGAAAGAGCAACTTCATCATTCCTTATCACATGCTTCGCAAGAATAAACATCTAAGGCAAAAGAGGAACAAACAACAAAACAACCGAGACAACATTCCAAATTTACAATTCATCATTTTTCCTCACTTGGAAATCAGAAACAAGGCAACAAGCATTTAAATTCAAAAGTTATACTAATGTAATGAAGTAAGTAAGGCAACTGAATCATATAGAAATATGTTATAATAAGGAAATCAGACATTCTATATCATCATCTTTCAAATATAACATGATTAGGTTACTCAGTTACACAATACAATACTCATTACACAAGCAACAAATTGAATTTAGGTACTTTAAATAGCATCAAGTAATAGGCAAATGTAATAGTAAACGAAATTGGCAACATAATAAGCAACAAATCTAGTAAATATAATTGGCAAAAGAATCAAGTTTTGTTACGCGACACGCGAAGTCTTTCATTTCATATACATTCCCATACTCTAACTCAATGGGATCATCATTTCCCTACAAAACAGTTTAAAAATTTAAAATGTAAGTTAAAAGTTATAAGACAAATTTTAAAAATAGAATACAAGTTAAAAATAAATAAAGTACCTCTTTCAAACTTCTGATTCCATAGGCCTCTTTAATCCAATCACCCCCACACAGAAGCACTTCAATGGTCTCTCTCCTCATTGAAGCCCTCTTTTTATCGATTACCCTACCACCCGCACTAAATGTGATTGCATAATCAGTTGTTATCGGGATATAGTATATCCATTGACATTTTTTTAGATAAACATTATATTCTCTCATTTCCTTTCCACCAAGATAAAGCATCGCCGGCAACATTAGATAACGCTTTCAAAGTACAACTCTAAATCGCTTTTCCATGCCCGCCCTTCCGGCGTGTTTCATAAAACTCTCATCAAATTGTTTATTTCCCTAACCTGGGTGTAGCGGTCAAGTTTAAATAATCACTATAACTTTCAGCCCCCTTTTCTTTGGTGTCACCATATATAGTTGCATATTGTTCAAACAGATCATGGAAGCGTTTCCAAACCATTTCCATCTTGTCATTATAATCGGAAGGGTACATTGACATGTATGCAAATCTAATCATCCCCTTCTTATATCTAGGATCAAGAATGGATCCAAAAGAAAGCAACAAATCACATTCATCCCAATATTTATCATACTTAAGTATTGGTCTATATCAAGCATGTTATGCATATGCTTTTTACTATCCAAATGAAGTTGTGCATTGATCAATGCTTTGATTCTACATAATTCCATCAAAAACAGGTTGACAGTGGGATAGTTTGAACCACTAATTAAATTTGTCACATCACGAAATACTTCAAGGAACTCACAAACCTCAACAACTTCTGCCCATTCTGTTTCAGAGGGACAATACCTCTCAAAAGCATCATCATCCTCACCATATTTTGTAAAACACTGCCTATATGTATAAGCTGTGTTCAACATAACAAAAGTACTATTCCACCTAGTGTTATTGTCTAACACTAATTTATTGGGAGGCAACTTCAAATTGATCCTATGTTCATTAAAAGAGGTCAATCTATTTTCAGAGCCAAACAAATATTTCACTCCTTCTCTAACAACATCAATAATATTCTCTATCTCTTTCAAACCATCTCTCACCAACAAGTTTATTATATGAGCACAACACCTAACATGAAATAACTTACCATCTAAAACCAGGTTAGATAACAGATTATGATCCTTCGTATCACATCACAAACATCATTTGCGTAGGCATTATCAATCAAATACGTAAGAATCTTATCACTAATTCCAAAATATTAGAAACTTATGAACTTCTTTCGCCAATGCAACAATTATCAGTGGCGCGAGGCACATCGACAAAAAGAAAGAACTCTTTATGTTCCACCTTTATCCACATAATGACAAGTAATTACCATATAACCAATTCTTTGAACCCCAGACCACCAACAATCAGTTGTCAAACTGACTCTATTCACCTTACTCAAAATATTTATAAGTCTCTCCTTTTCCTTATCATAAACAGCAAAACATTCCTTCCTAACAATGTATCTACTCCATCGCTTTTATAATAAAGGATGTGATGCCCAAGAAATCTCATTAAAACCTTTATTACGAACAATGTCAAACGGATATCTGGCGAGCAAGAATCATGCGAAAGTGTGCCTAATGTTTCTACCTTTCAAAATTAAAAGTAACGTGTGAATTGAACTTTCACCCTCAAAAGAACCGCACCATGCACCGAAGCCTGACAAGAGACTTCAAGTATCCTTGTGTTTTTTAGGAAATAACTTAGCTCTATGTGGACAAGCTAGTCTCAAGTGCCTAATTAGGTGAGAAGTCGTTTTACTGTGTCACATTTAAAGAAGCTTATCGCAGCAGTAAAACACATATTCTTTTTCTTCCCATTTGGTAATGTCGCTTCTTTAAAATGATCCCAGGCAATTGACCCTCCTCTCTTAGGATCGTCATCATCTCCCTCAATACCACCAGGAGAACAATCAACCAAACCATCCGAGACTGAGACTGGGACAGAGCCCGAGTTCAATTCCATCTCATCACTGTCAGATTCAGAACCCTCCCCCATTTCAATATCAATATTCAAAGGAGGGGTATCTGAGGAATCAACAAATGAAAAGTCATTAATAAATAAAACTACAGACCAATTTGATTAAACTGAAATCCACAATTTAATTAAAAACTAAAAACCCTAATTCAATTAAACTGAAATTAAAATATTAGTTACAAATTAGAAGTAACAAAATACATGATACAACATACATTCAAACCAAAATCGAAATAAAAATTGGAAAGTCAAAAGTCAAAACTGAAAAGTCAAACCTAAATGAAAAACTCAAAAATTAGCAAAATTCATTAACCAAAACATTTTATTCATTACATATATTGAAAAAACAACAAAAATCAAACCAAAATCGAAGTCAAACCGAAAAGTCGTTAAGTCGTTAAGTCAAACCTAAATGAAAAAATTAAAATTAGCAAAATTGATTAACTAAAATATTTATTTATGACATGTAAAAAAAAACAACAAAAAACTAACACATGCATGTATGGGGACCCAATGTGACACTTTCTTCAATCTCGACGGATTCGCGAGCGAAGCGGGGCGCGGACCGACATAGTAATTTAGCAACCTGCACCGGCTTTCTAAGTCTATAAGAATGAAAGATGAACAAACTGACGGAAGCGCAAGAGAGCCTAAATGGGCTTGTAGGTTATGTGGACGACGGAGATCGAGAGGAAACGAGAAACGTAGGTCGGGGATAACCTAATTACTAATCCGAACACTGCCCCTACGATAATTAAATGAGCCAAAGCTTATCCGCTTATGTTTCTGTGATAAACTGCCACAACAATTTAATTATTTTCGGACCGAATAATTTCGACCTGCCTGGTCCTGGGCCCGTCGAATATCACTTAAAAAGCCTGCCTCGACGCTTGATTCAATCAATCGAGCCTCGAACCGGACTTTTCGAACCGAATATGTCGGTTCGAATCGAACTGTGGCTCATTCACGCGCCTACTGCTCCAAATTAATTATCGATCAAGACAGACTTCTACCCTATGTAATCCGACTTTGGGCAATGCTAAGCCAAATTGTGTAGTATATCGCTTATTGCTTGTGCTTGTCCCTTATTTGGTTCGTATTTTCTTTGTTTTTGATTGACCCACTGTGAATCAAGCTTCCGATAACTTGGCCCGACATCCGCTGGGATCTAATGCTTCAGGTTGCAATCGCTTTTAACACTCAGCCTTGTCTCGGAAGAGCTTAAGACATCGGGGATTTTTTCATGAAAACTTACCCAAACGGGGAGTTTGTCGACGCTGCACGGTCGGGACCAAGTTTTCATGAAGCATCAGTGGTCAAGTTACGACCGTCAAGTAATACCCACACGGTGTTTTAAAGACATCACCGCCGCTGTCAAACAAAGAGCGGTTATCGACGCCTCGCTTGCATGGATCGAATTAATTTAGATTTGCTCGTATATAAGATTTGCAATCTATAGATCCGAAAGATCCCAAGATCAACAAGACATCATACGCAAAGTTTGCTTATGGATGACTACGACTTACGGAAGCGTATGGATCGTGACATCAAAACATCTTACCATAACGAACGAAACCCTACAAGATCTACACTATAAAGTTAATCGCCGAGTCAAGTTAACGGCATGCATCAAACATATTTTATTATTAAGAGCATTCTCAGATTGAAATGAACGGCGAAATAAGCCACAGAGTAAGACTCTACTGTAATTACTTCAACGAATAAAGGGAAGTTCTCCCCTAGACTGTGTGTCCCTCAGACGAAAGGACAACAGAATTTAACTTCTAAAGAACAATCTCAGATGATTTACCTAAGGCCATTTACTTTATTACGCTTAATCTTCGCCAGCGATCAAGTATTTTGACTGCTATTATTTGTGAAGAGTTAACTTTTGACCAAGAAATTCTTCAATTGCATCCGGAAGTCAATACCATGAAATGACCAAGAAATGAGTTTAGTCATTGGGTTTAATGAATCGCCTTCTAGCTGAATAACTGAAATGACCAAGAAATTTCTACAAGTTCAACATTTTCATACAAGTAGAATTGTATTCTTATTTTCTTCAACAGGTTTAATTGGCTGAATTTTCAATAATTTATTATGGTTGAATTGGAAAGAAATTGGAATTCAGATAATTAACGAGATGGAAGAAGACAATACATCTTAGTTGCTTACAACTACTGATACAAGCACTGAAGCCATCTCTTTGAGTCTTCTGCATCGAATTAGAATTCGAACAGCACTGACCATTTGTGGTTTTGAACTATAAACTAAAAACCCTACAAAGATTGAGCTACATAATGTTACAATTGCTTTCTAGACAGTAAGGATAATATGCTCGAGATCTACGTACAGACAAGGACCGGACGACCTAGCGTCCTATGGTGAGCTTAAAGACGAGCATCTAAGGATCAGCCCGAGCAGTCGTGTGCCTCGTTAAAGACGAGTACTAATGCTGAAATTGGATGACTTGTCCAGCACCTGGTAGCTTTCAACGAAATAATTTTACCATCTTCTTGAAGCACCTTAAGGTGAATCTTCAAGCTCATCCGGTACATGCAGCTTCTCCATCGCAGCCTGCCATAATTGATGATAACTAGTTAAAACGTACTAGTTTAATTACCTTCACTAACATTCAACTCGGAACAACTGTAGTACGGAGTAATAAATATATGGTTGAATTTGAACCAAAGAATTTGGATTTGGGGAGTGGATGTAATCCACCCATATCACACAAGTTAAATCCATTCTAAAGAAGGATCGGCCAACCTAATTCATTTATCCAGACAACTTTAATAAATGCCAACTAAGGTCTGAGATTTTAACTAAAATCCATCATCCAAACATAGTATATTGAGAATTGATTCCGAATGATATATATCTATATGAGTCATTTCATCACAACTAATATAAGTTTTAAGTTCATCACAACTAATATAAGTTTTAAGCATATAATACATATACATTCACCAAGTGAGCAAGACTCCAAATACCCCTAAAATTTCACACGTCAAATTTGTGTTACCTTTATTGTAGCAACATCAGTAGCAGATGGTTTCATGTCCAAAGCAAGCCCAAAGTGAAGCATGGCCTTATCATACATATTTTGACGTTTATAAATACGACCCATCAGCGCATATACGCTACTCTCACGAGGAGCATACTCTTTAAGTTCCTCCAATACTTCCAATGCCCCTTCAAGGTTTTCCATGCTGACAAGGATGTTAGCTTTCTGATACAGTGGAATAGGATTTTTCTTATCTGCTACAATAGCCATTTCCATCATTTCTAGTGCTTCCTTATTTTTCTGTCAATATCAGAAGGTTCACATATATCAATGTAAACGACAAATTGATAATTCCAAATACATTGACTAACCAAATTGAACCCATATGAACCTAACCTTCAGTGCGTGTAAAGTAGTTCCAAGATACGACATAATTACAGAAGAACGTGGATTTATTTGAAAAGCGGTCCTGAAGTGATGCTCAGAAAAATCGAACTTCTCCTGTCTAAGATATACCATTCCAAGACCATACCATGCATTATAATGTCTGGGGTCGGCCCTCAAAGCATTTTGGTAGCTCCTAATGCTGCTTTCAAAATCCTCTAATGCTACATATCTGAAAAAACAGATACGAATCAAGGTACACAGTAAGATACTGAAATTCTTAATGTTTACTTCAGTTATTTCACCCAGTCCAATGTAAATCGTTCATAATAATAAAGAACAGATCACATACTCATGACCACATAGGGTGTGAGCATATGCGAATTTGGGACTTAGTTGTACAGCCCGCTGAAAATTCTTTAAAGCAGTTTCATGGTCTTTCTGTAAGCTATAGCAGTTCCCCATAGCACACCTGTCAATATAAAAACAGCATCACTCTTATCATTCATAGACAATCTTAGCCAAAGAAACCACAGATATAATGTATTCTGTTCTGTTCGTCAAAAGGAAAAGGAGTTCACTTGCAGATGTAGAAAATAAAGGTGCCTTATACTTTAAACATTGAATAATCTGACTACAAATGAAACTGTAGAGTAACTCAAGCTATTATCATTGCAATGATAGTGGTCATGCAAAGGCACTCATCTAACTTTCCAGCATTAGTATATACAGAATATAAACAACATAAAGATTAATGGTTACTCCGTATAAAATATTAAAATCTTTTAAGAAAAAGGGTAAGACTTTACTTTTGGAGGATGCAATTCCAGAATGATATGTTTAAATTAAGAGAGAAATGATGTTACTTCAAATACCAACTAGACTCACCAAGATTGAGGAGCTAAGCGATCTGTTGATATGAGCTCTTGAGCCAGGTAACTCAGCTTCATGTCCTCCTTCAAATGCTGAAAAAAAGAAGCATGGAGGAGTTTCAGAAGTATCAAATGGCCCTAAAATCCCATATTTTGAAGTGAAGAAACAGAACTTGACATGATAGAGCAACATCCAGGATGCATGTAATACAAATTTATCCAACAGATTCATAACAAATATATCCAGCTGAAACAAACTATCTGGAATTCCACAAAAAATTAGTGCATTACATGCCAGTATCACTGATAATTAACAAACAACCATGCAACAAACTTCACTAAAATCTTCCTCAAAACAGTCAAATTATATATTAAGTTCCAGAGTATAATAACATCAGATATCAGGATATCTGGTTTCACCTAGTTTTAAAATACATAAAAGGAAAGATACTTCAGAAATTATATGGTGTGATTAAAACACAAAAACTTTGGAAAAAGATTAATAAATAACTAATAACAAATTCCAATATAACATGAACGAAAACATAGAGCTACAGAGAAATCTGATGTTATTTCGTCGAAACATAAATCGTACTCATTTTTCAAGGATGTAATTTTAGATGGAATGTCCAAAGAAAGACGTTACTTACATATAATACTGTCGAATATGTATCCATTCCTTCCAAACAATAAGGAGACGCAAGACGAGCAAGACTGAAGGCTCTTTCAGCTTCAAGATAATCAACCAACTCGAAGTGTGCTTTACCAACCTGGATTGAAATCCACATACGATGGAACGTGATTAGAAATTCTAAATGATCCCAGAATACATATACAAGCGAACATCCATAAATAAATGCATGTGCACCATAGATCATCAAGTATAAATATAGGGCTTTGTTTCAGCATAACTTGGTTTCATAACCACAGGACCGTAACTTTTCTTGTAAATAAACTTCAGCAACTTATATTTTTCCCTTATGGTGATATGGATTCAGATGCCAGAAAGAGAATTAACCAAACTTAGGCATCAAATTCACCTGTGAAAGAACCCATGCGGTATTGTAGTGCTTGAGTGGAAGTTTAATGTAAAGATCCAGTGCTTCCTGTTATAATGCAGAACAGTATAAAAATTGAAGTAACATAATATAAAGCATAATTCCTACTTAAATCTTTATCCAATACCTTGCATCGGTACAAGCAAGATAGTCTGTAACCTTCTCCAAGATTCTTTAAGAGGGTCAAAATCTCCTCCGCACCAGCAATGAGCTTTGAGCTACTGATTTGGGCATCACTTCCAGATGTCGTTGGTGCCTCTTGCTCAAAACATCTAGCATTAGGAGAGGGAAGTGAAGTTGAGACATTTAGACGAGCTTCATCACAAACATCATTGCGAATCCCTACAAAAGATCTCTTAACTTATCAGTAGAGGAACAAACGAAACAAATGGTTATTGACGAGAAAAGACGGACCATAAATGCTTATAAAGTACTCCTAGTTCACTAGTCAGAACGTTCATTAAAAATGTTCTGAACTGTACTGCAGTATTGATTATCATAAGATCAGAAGTTTACAAAAACAATGCCAATTGGAGGTGAACCGTAATTGTATTTCATAGAAAATAGGACTACCAGGTTGCTAGCAAGTGTTTAAAAAACATCCTGAAGTGGCTTGGACCCATTCAATTTTGTTCTACAGAAATTGTTTGAAGTCTGACTATCCAGTGATTGAAACTTATTCATACTAAAAAAGTGCTCTACAAGAATTATTCCTGGTATTCTTTTGTCAAAATTAAGAATTTAAAGCTGTAATCCACACTATCAAACATTAGAACTGCACAAAACAGCCAGGTTAGTAAATTACATATCTTCACTTTATGGGTACTCATTAAATTAACATGTTGAAATGGCTAGTTGTAGCCACTAATAATCACATTGCAAAAAAGTACATGAAACGAAACCATTTTTCTGTAGTTTCTTAAAGAACTAATAAAGATGCTATGTGATGTTGGACTTATGATATCTCTTAAATGATCTAAGTTACCTGATGAAGAAAAAACAGATTGTTAAATGATGTTGGACTTACGTTTCTCACCTTCATCCAAATTTTCATTAGAATATGATCCCTTTCTGAGAGTGACAGATCGCAAGGCCATGGAGCTCAACTTAGAACCAACAAGATACTTTGAGGGATGGCTAGTTCCATTCCCACTAGTCATTGATGAATTAGAATTTGCATTGCCTACGGTATCCCCAGCAAGCCTTGTACTACGTCGTGGGCCAGAATCAGAAAATAACCTCCCAGATATCTTAACATAGTGATACAAGTAAAAGAGAAATAAAATCAGAATTTCTTCACGAGTTTGAAGCATATGATGTCTTATGAGGCAAACACCACCATAAAGCATGGAAGGGAAATTCAAAGATGATTATGATCATAGATGCTTAAAAGATGGTTAAAACTGACAAGGAATGTTATGATGTGGAGGCACATGTTATACTTCCAACTAATTTGAAGTATCCCTTGTATAAAAATGTGATGTATAATAGAGAACATCATAATTTTTCATGAAAAAAGCAAAGATATAGATGAACTACATCATATCTTCCTTAACTTTCCCTCATCAACCAATTTTTTTCGAGGAGCCTGCATGGTCGAGTTCACAGTTGACCGTGGTGAGCTATCAGCACTCACAACACTTAGATTCAAACCATTTTTTTGGATGTTCTTACCAACAGGAGGTGGAGCAATGCTAGACCACTGCATGATGTTTAAAAAAAGATCATAGTAAAATTTCAATCTAACAGTTGAAAAAACTTTTGTTACGGATTATAGATAACAAGAAATTTGATTTATTCCATTACATCCAAGAGCCAAAGAATATAAAATCTTTGACTCCTTATAACATGGAAACAAGTACAAAATGTCACAGTACCTTTCCAACTGACTGATAACAAGGGGAAGCAAGAAGTAAAAAAATTAATAAATGTGTGCTCATGGCAATCATATTGAGAACAACAGTACACTTAGCAGTCAGGCAGTGTTATTTATTGCTTCTAGATGAAAGAGCATTGATTTTCACTTTATCAACTACAAATGAAGCTTTCAATTAGCTTAGTTATCCAAATTTGTTTATTAATAGTTTATTCTTTTTAAACTTCATGAGAACAAACGTACTCACACCAGTGTTTTTAAATAGGTGTTGGTCCAGCGTTTTACATAATTTTCATGGAGATGCTTAATTGTTAAAAGTTTAGCTCTCCTGATAAAAACTTACTGCATCTACAATAATGTTTTTATTAGTATCATAGTGAAGTGTTTGAGATTAGGCAAAGGGACTTGAGTATGTAGGAGACAACTTGACCTTTCAACATCAAACCAACACGATTAATGCTAAAAATAAAAAAACTAACATGCAACAATGGCTCTAAAGAGGCTCCCGTCTTAGCGGGGTAAGGGGGTTGGAATGTCGGATTGTATGCAACCTTACCCCAGTGATAAATCGAATTGACGCAAGATGAAGTCTAATACTATAACTGAAGGTAGTTGAATGAGCCCTTTTTATTTATTCCATTATATCCAAGAGTCGAAGAATATAAAAGATTTGACTTAATAAGTAATGCTAAACATGGAAGATGATAAGCATTAAAGTGGTTATTGGACTCCTCCCAAAAAATGCTTATAAAATATCGAAGGGAGTATAAGACTTATCATAAGATTCTCATTTTTCAAGTTATGTACTTTTTTTTGGCTAGTATAGACTATTTTGACCATTGGAGCATAAACAAAAGGAAATTTTACAATTTCAAGTTGTTATCTGGTAAAGAGTGGAGTGCAGTGCTTGGAAAATTATGCACAAAATTATATGTTTATAAAACATATCCTACAAAGAATGGTCGTGAAGAACAAAACCGTCAATAGAATTCAAAGAAATAGGAATAATGCAAGGGCAACTGTAAGAATACAAACCTGTGTGGCAGCCGGAGACGGTGTACTGTAAATTATATTAGAATGCCCACCATTGAACAGATGTATACCAGGCCCTCCAGACACAGATACACCATGAGTATGACCGGATATATCGCGAACATTATTACCATGGACGTACTTTGAGTGTCCTGGACTGACATCTTCTGAGATAAAATTTCGGCTAGAAACTACATTGCATTCCTCACCAACTGTTTGCAAACTTTGCGAAGCCAATTTGTGCTGCAAATGCTGCCTTTGGGCGCAGAGAAGAGCTGTGTCACCAAATACTGTAGATGCCTCTTCAGCAGCCCCTGGGAGGTTTAAAAGATCTCATCAGGTCATTATGCATTTGATGGATAAATAAGACAATGCATAATAAATAATCCGATAGAGATCCAAGGAAGGTCGTAATAAGAAAAGTATTAAGGAAAAGAGTTGACAATAAATCCTATACTTCTAAATATGCAATGAGTTCAAAGTTTTCATCCCTACTTCACCTTGCATAGAATAATTAGGATTAGACCTGGGTCTTGAACTCTTGGTAAAGAGTACTATTAGAGAATAGATGTCACAATTACTGAAATTTAATAGTCAGAGTATCACATGAATAAGTGTCCTGTAAGTAATCTGAAATGCATATAGGGCCTTCACCACATGAAATTACAAACTTAGAAAAAAAATCTCAAAAAATAAAAAATTAATTATAAAATACTCATGTTAAGATTCAGCCTTTGCATTAAAGTAGAACAAAGCTTGATATATATTTTTGTAGTTGGATGGTCATCTTTGCACTAATGTAAAATAAATATTTCCTTCTGTAAAATCATATCAATATTTCCCGAAACATTAGATAACTGTGTAAACCATTGGAGGAGATGTGAAGTATAGGGGCATCAGAAAATAGGAACATGTAAATCAGGATATCCATTTATTTATTGACTTTTAAAGAATGGACCGTTCATAGGCGGAATCAAAATAAGAACTTTACTTAGTGGCCTTTAGGTGAGTTTTATTTAGGTAGTGTATAAGCTACCATGCACAAAAAAAGCTCGACTCCAAGCTTTGTTTTGCTTATAGAATAATAAAAAAGCTTTTAGAAAGCTTGTCCAACACCCTTTTAATATTGAGAGACCACATTGTAATATATGTCCTGGCTCTCCTGCCTTTCCAATTGGGGGAGATTGACATAATTTTATAAAGGAGTTTCTAGAAGAATGGTAAGTGGAAATACATGAGCTGGAGATAATCCAAAATCAGATACAATGGACAATACTAACCTAATATGCATAGTTCTTCATAAGCAACCCAAAGTAATGGATCTAAAGATAATGCTTGATTGAAGTGATGAATAGCACTTTTCAGCCTATCTGTATACCTGAAATATTACAAAACAAAACAGTCAGTTCAAAGAAAAAATGCATTCTCAGAATAACTCAATCAATAAATTCAACAAGGTGCCTTGAAAATCTTGGCTATAGTTCAAGGTGGAAACATATTCTTCTAAGTGGTTCTGAAGTACTTTGGACAAATGAATAGGGTAATTAAAATTCCCTAGCGCTACAAAGAAGAAACCTAATTTCTTGATATTTCTTTCTTCCTTTGTCTTCTTTGTTGCTGTGGATCCTTAGTCCTTACCCAGTATAAGCAGTCAACCAAAACAGGTCCAGTTTAGGAAGAAGAGTATCATTATCATATATCCAGAAAAGCAGCAGCTCCATGTATCCACAACAAAACCAGTAAGCAGATTTTAGACAATGTCTATTCACATGAAGGGCCAATAGTTAAGCGAAAGAGAGCGGTCGAAGAGGGGGGGCAGGTTATTGTCGGTGTGGCTTATGTCAGATTCTGATCTCGTTTACCATAGTTCTATATATATAAAGATGATTCTGGTAAAAAAGGGCATGCCATGAACATATGCATGACATTCATGTGATACGGAACATGGACATGAAAATGTCAGATGATCGACAATGGAGAACCACTAAAAGTACACAGCAAATTTGTGAGTGAAGAAACAACATATTGCAACCTGTAAACAAGCCCAAGAAGGTAATGACCTGCTGCACCATTAGGGACCTGCAAATAAAAAATAAATTACAAACTGAACTCCAAACTTTTTAATTCATCTCAAGAGATCATAATAGAGATAACTAGAACCAGAATGTCAAACAAGGTAAAATGAAAGAAGGCAAATCTTAAGATTGAGTGGTACCCAGAAAATTAAACTCAGACCAAGAAGTCCCTGTTAGGTACAGGGGATGAAATTTGGAGGAGGGGAGATTAAAGGAGGACATCAGAACAAAAATATTTAATTAATTTTTTGAATAATTCATTTTTATACATTAAATCGCCACCGCAAAAGCAAAAATACGACAGAGAGGGTGAAGGAAATATGCTAGAGCTTATAGTGTATTTGATTTTCACTTATACCTCCGAAGCAGGGTCATTACGCGGGCATAAAGCTGCTTCTGCTTCATTAAGAAGATCCATATGAAAGCATGATAGCGCAAACAAGTAGCGGGACTGAGCCATCTGCGTTCCTTCAGATATTTATTGACGCCAAAAAAAAAAAATTAAGCATGCTATCTGAGAATATCTCGAAAAAGCTTTCTGCAAACCCAATCTATTCTACATCACTATAAGATCGTAAATTATTCAATATACCTTTTAGAATGTGGTAAGCAGAATACGCTTGATTGCTCTGCAGGAAACAGGTCGCCAGGAGCTGTGAATTGATCTGCATCGGCATAAGCAATGTGGAACAAGGTCAATTCAAACAAATTGAGAATGAAGAACATAATAGTAACGACATTCCGATCAGATTTTTTTTTCCCCCTACATTAACCTCATTATATTCTACTCTTAAAATTTTCAATATGACGAACCCATGATACCAGTGAACTGCACATCTAATTCACTTATGACGAACCCATGATACCAGTGGACTGCACATCTAAGTCACTTGCCTACATATCCACTAGACTAGAGCCCATCATAACGGTATACTATCCATGTGCATCCATGGTTACCTCCTTCCTTTCAAGTCACTAATTATAACTAATATATTGCAACATAACAAGTTATATAACTGCCACATCTTAATTATACTTGCCATCCGACCTTCAATCCACGAAACTTTACCACGAGCAAAGTTAAACATTAGCGCACCCATGTGCATACATTGTCGGTCCAAATGCTGGCGTTCCTTGAAATATCCTTTAAGGGCAATAAATTAGTCAACGAACACCAACAACATTCCATCCTCATTCTTTGTTAAGGATAGTAGTGTAAGCAGTGTCCTTAATTACAACTACGAAAAATGCTATACTCTAAATCATCTTCTTTCACTTCAAAAATCCAGACATTATTTGCAAAACAATCAAACTTACACCTCCATATATGTAAAAGGAAAAGGAATATGAAAAGTTAAGCCAGGGCTTAACAATTTCTATAAACAACCCAACTTCACAACTGAAAAATGGCTTAATAATTTAACAAATCAAGAATCAATAACAACATAAAAATAAAAGCACAATAAACAAATAGAAAAAACCCCAAATTTGAGAAATTAAATTAACAAACGACAAATTAAGAATTTCCCATAACAATTTCTAACAACAAGCTAACTTCTGAACTAAATAACTCAAGAAATTAATAGCAATATAAAAATGATAGTACATTAAACAAATAGAAAAAACCCCGAATTTAAGCATCTAAATTAAAAAATGCCAAATTAAATTTTTAAGAAGAAGTTAACTTTACAAGTAAAAAAGATAAATAATTCAAGAAATCAGGAAATTAATAGCAATATAAAAATAAAAGTACATTAAACAAATAGAAAAAACCCCGAATTCAAGCAATTAAATAATGAAATGACAAATGAAGAATTTCTCATAACAATTTCACAACTAAAAAAAGATAAATAATTCAACAAATTATAAAAATAAAAGTACATTAAACAAATAGAAAAAACCCCAAATTAAGAATTACTCAAAACAATATCTAACAAAACGAACTTTACAACTAAAAAAAAGATATATAATTGAACAAATGAAGTAATTAATAGAAACATAAAAAATAAAAGTAGCATAATTTTTTTTTCAAAAACCCTAATAATCTGCAAATGAAATAAATAGGATTAGAAATAACCTCAGATGGAAACTGAGCACAGAGACGTTGACACATGAAAATGGCATTACGATACATCATTAGTCCAAGACTCTTTTCTACACACTCCACTAATATAGCTTCCATATTTATATCAACCCTAATTTCAGATATTAAACCCTAGATTTATTACTCCTATTTCGATATAATATTTTGAGATTTGAGTAATAATCGAACGTTTGAATGTGGAGAGATTCAAATTTAGGCAGAGAAAAGGGTTTTGTGAGGTGGACTTATTTGGTCCTTTTGAATCACCATATGGCTTCAAATTACTGTCGGATTCTTTTTACCAAATACTCCTTCCATCCCACAGATTTTTTATAGTATTTTTTTAATCAATTCCAAAATTGGTTTCTCTTTAATAGAGGGAAATTCAATTTTATAAGTTGAATTTGAATTGTACTCCTACTAAATATTTGTGCAAGATAAAAATTTGAGCAAACGCTACGTAAACCATCCAATAGTATTTTTTAGGAGTCAAACTACTATTTTGTCCATAATTGGAACTTTCTCAATTACTACACTTAAAAATAGGGGCAAAATAATACTTTCACTCCTAACAAAACACTATTATATGATGTGTATAATAACAACTCATCAATTTGGGATGGAGGTAGTATTTGACAACATGATATATATAAGAGTTAATGGGAGGGATATCACTCACGTTTCAAAAAAATATTAGATCAATTACCTTTCGGACCGATCACATACGATTACTGATGTTTAAAAAGACACTCATTCGAGTACTTCCGTCAAATTTCACCGTTAACTGATAAGATATGTTTGTTTTAATAGAAAACAATAGGGGTATTTCGTTTGCACAATGAACTATTTATAAATTAGATTATGGGAGCACTTTTGAAATATAAAAAGGAATGGGTCTCTCTTTAAATAAAAATAAAACCCCCATCTTCTTTCCCTAACAATCCTTAGCCCTATCACACCCACAACCTGCATAAAAAACACACCAAATAATAACAAGATGGCTTTTATGAATTTTACTTAGTTGTTCTTAGAAGTATCAAAGCAGGAGAAGCACGATGCAATTTTTTTTTAATTTTTTATTTATTTTCCATCGTGCTACCTACGCGATACATTTTTTGTTTTTTGTTTTTTTTAAATTTCTGTTGTATCGTGCTACCTACACAATGCATATTTTTTTTTAAATCTATTAATATTTTCCTTGCTCACTATTTATATGCTTCATTTTTAATTTGAAAATGTTTATTTTATAAACAATAAATGAAATATTTAACTAATGGCGTGAATAATTAAGTTGTTGAAATACAATTAATATTATTAAACAAATGATATATAACAATTAAATAAGTTAGTAAAATACAATTAATATTGAAAATTAGAACCATATCTAGCAACACGCCGCAGTGTATCCGCATTGTGCAACACATTATATTGATCTATCCAATATTGAAATTGTGTATCTATACCATCCGCAAACGAGCGATTTATGTCCTTCCGCACAAAGTTATCGGGCGGCACCTAATGATACCCGTGCCATATGCACCGAAAATGAAAAAAATTATAGTTATATTAACTAAAATTATAATAAAATAACATATAGCTTTTATTACCAAAATCCAATGGCTATTGTCATCCACGTTCCCTAACACCACCTTCTGCTCAAGCGTTCTCTTATGTGATCCAAAGCTATAAGTGAAGACAAGAAATCTGGCCAATGTCGCTTAAATGACATAAAAACAACATTATATGTCGTTGCAACTACGTGGCCACATTCGTAAGGTCGCCCATTTTCGTGGGTTGACCATCGTTGAGAAATCTATCATCTAATTCAGAAAGGGTTGCAACACCACCTATAACATTATGGTATAATTGTGATCTACTCCTTAGACCATTAACATATCCCTTCTTAACTTAACTCATTCACCACTTCCCGTAGATTGCTAGTGCAAATGCCTTTGAACTGTACTTCCATCTCCGCCATTCGGGCATCGATGAATTTTATATAGGGAGGAAATTGGTCCTCCTAGAAATTGAAATGGACCGTTATTCCTTTTTCTTAAAATTACTCTTGAGAGCACTACTCTTGTGACGCCCAACCACAGAAGTTGGGGACTTCGGGGGGTTTGAAGTTGGTGTTGATGGGGATCCTAGGCTGATTTCTCCATGCCCTTGTAAGAAGCTCATTCGAGTCCCTTGTGAAAATCTCATTCGAATCCATTCTTATAAGTACCATTCTACGACTATCTAAAAATATCTATCGGATCATCTGGGATGACATTGTAACGACCACCGTCGTCGCCTCGAGGCGAGTCAATAAACCGAAACACCAGAAAGTCACCAAACCGATGGACGACTCAGCTTTAAAATACGCCTGCTTTCATCCAAAAAATGTGATCACAATTAAGTTTCCCAAATCAAAATGCTTTTAAAATTTATAATCCATCACCGATATCGGGGAAACGACTAACCCATATATATATACACAACATATCCTTAAAATAAAGTAATACCGGGCAAGGTTACAAAAGATGATACATAGTGTATCCGAATACAAATGACAACAAATTCTATTAAGGCTAAAGCTCAAAAGGGAAATACAACAATCAAAACGCTTGACAACACATCAAAATCAGACGGCTGAGGATCCTCTCGCCACCCGATGCTCACCTAGCCTCGGAACAAAACTCTCAAACAAATTCTTGGCTCAATTGTCGCCCGTCAACCTGACACAAATGAAATGCCGCCCAATGCGAAAAGGGGTGTAAGCTGCGAAGCTTAGTGAAACTTAATACAGGGGTGAACTTACCATACAGAACGAGACAGAAGAAATAATGATAGCCACACATGAATGAAATATACATATATCCAGGACTATCTAATCAGGTCATACATCATAATCCCAAAGAAAGTCTCATACATAATACACAGAGATATAATAGAGGTTTCAGTAAACACACAATTCTAGAAAGACATCAAGAGACTCAACAACGACTAACTCTAGTCATCAGACCTCCCATATCTCATAACCCCATCAGTATACCAACCTCTAATGCGCATATGCTCAACTGGGCCTACCTCGGCAGGAATGGACTAATCGGGAGACCACCCGCACTTTATACCGCAAAGATAAGGCCAAAAACCGCACTCATACACTAAGTACAAGGCACACCGCCTATACACTAAGTATAAGGCAAGGCAAGGCACACCGCACTTATACACACAAAGATAAGGCACAAATCAAGCATCTTCTATACACACACTATAAGGCACACCGCACTTATACACTCGCAGTATAAGGCCAATAGTGTCACATATCATCCTGCAAGCGAAGGCTGCCAGAGAGTCACCTAACTCGGTAATCCCAACCGTAGGGGTCACCCCCGATACTCAAGGCCTCAAACTCACGCATAACCCAAACAACTACTCTACTCCCAAACAAAGATTACAAATACGCCTAAACATCCCACAATCAGAATCAATCGCTGCCACCGCCGACAAGGCCACAACACATCAAAAGTGCCGACAAGGACACAAACGCATGGGCTATGCCAAGGCCACATAATATAATCGTGCCGCTAAGGCCAAAAATTTAAATATAAGCCGAGCTTCAAATCAAGCATTTACCTCCAGCAATCTTTCAACGCCAATGTAAATCACATAACACAACAATTACACATGTATATCATTCTCATATATATATATAGCAATCATAACATTAAATAACATGTATATCACAAATCAAGAAGTAACACCCATGTAGAGCAAGTACTACCTCGCTTAGCTACTTAAAACCTTTCGCCAAGGAAGACAATGAAGTAATCATTTTTCCACGATCAATCTCTAAACAACACCTTAAATTATAATCAAGACCTATTACTATACCGGCGCTCGAAGATACATAATCAACTGGGAGAATCATTCTAAATGTTTTAACTCGACGGATAAACTATCGAATTATAATCCCACCGGACACACCCCAATCGATCCCCCGCTAAATTTCCATCTTATCACTTCCTCATTACAAAACAACTTATAAGTCATTTTAATTAATCGCTATATCTCTATAATTAATAACCTATATCAAGGGAAGATCAATTATACTTCAAATTGGAATTAACACTTTTTCAACATACTCCCCCTTTAATCAATTTTAAATCACCAATTTAACATCATAACAACTATAATAAGGTCCCAATATAACCTCCTACACATTTAAAGTCTTATAAAAATATCCACATAAAAAGTCAACAAAAACCTAAAAAGTCAACTCGACTATAACGTCCTCAAACGATCTCTAAATGACCATCACTTATATACGCCTACGTAATCCATAACCAACTAAATTTATCATAAAATTCAATTATGGAAAAGTCAACTAAAAAGTCAACTATGTCAAAACGCAAGAAATATCTCGAAAAGACTTGAAATTTCTTACCTTAACCTCGAAGAGTAGTATTTGGGAGAAAAAGATATTCTACAACCCATCTTGAGTTTGGAGCGACAATCGAAGAGAGAAAATGGAAAAATGAAATTTTTTAAGGAGGGGATAAATTTTCGACAAACAAGAAAAAACGAAGATGACGGTTAAGGCGATTATGTGAAGATAAGATGCCAAAAATATTTTAAAAACCTTCTAGTCCCGCTCGTTTCTCGGTTAATTCTCCGCTATCACCTAAATCTCCACGAACCCGATTTCAAAGATAAAATTCTTCCCCGGCAAATACAACTAAATTATAAATGTAATTTGGTGAAAAAATTTTTACGAAATAATATTATCATCGAATTATTTATACTATCCCCGGGTCCCACCGCCGACCGAAAAATTAAATTTTTTTTTTTCGTAACGGGTTATTACATTACCCCGCTATCCGGCTCTTACTCCTTTTATTTGAAGAATTTTTTAGTCCAATGGATATCTACGTTCTTCGAGGTTTTGTTTCACTCTGCGTGATGCTTCAAGTTCAACGCTACAATAATACTAAGGTCACCTATTAAAAAATTAAGCATTTGTAATATTATAATTAAACCCAATCTCCCTGAGTCCAAAATAATTTAAACCCATTAAATTAATTGCGGCCAAATATATACCTTGACCCAAATACATCGGTCCAATAATTTTAGTCGACATAGTTATAATAATTATAATAATAGTGTAATAACGATGGTTTCATTGTTAAAATTAGATACGATAGTTAAATTTAAGATTGAAAAGATTATATGATTACCTATTTGTCGTATAGTTTCCGTAGTGTAGGCAATTATCGATCACCGCACCTAAAACGCTTGTGAAATCCAATAGAATCCACGTATCTATGTATTTTGTACGCGCCACCTTATTCTCCATAATTTCATTGTGGGTGCAGCTATTTCCCAATTTCATCGATATTTAAAACCCTCAGCCAGCTCCTTCATAAATTCTGGCTGTTGTAGAGCCCTTTGAAGTACACATTGCTCTATAAGGTGTCTCGCATAATTATTTCTGTCTGTGAAAAACCAGTCCACCGTGATTCATCAATGCATGATCCCTGCTCTCTCTCGATAACAACATTCGGTGTAACCCTTATTTCCCAAAAGTTCCAACAAAGTTCACAACTCTACCGACAACACTACTACTCTCAACCCCATAACTAAACAACTCAATCAACTCCAACAATCAACTCAACTCAATCAACTCAACTCAATCAACCTAACATGATCCCATTTCTTACAACTAAGGCGCCTCAGAATCAACCTCAACATGGAGAAACTTATGTCCGCTCTAAGGCTAAACATCACACTCGTAACGAGGCAAATACATCACACTCATACCGAAGTACAAGGCCACTACATCACACTCATACCGAAGTACAAGGCCACTACATCACGCTCATACCGAAGTACAAGACCACTAAACCGGGTAATACAACTCATCATACGTCAACAACCCATAAACAACTCATCTAATGTCAATCCAACCAACAAACATCCCGACCCCAAAATGATCAACACAGCCTTGGAAATCAACTCAATCATACACAAACAATCAACACAAACATATATAGATAACATGCTCACAATTATCATCAAATTCAACACATTCACGAGAAAGTAAATTAATCTACACCGTGATAAAATACTCACCTCGCTAACAATATGAAATGTCTCCTCCTTAATCTAAGTGCCAAGCCAAGACACTCCACGCCTAATCACAAACATCCGAAAAAATACAATTACTACTTACTATAATCTTTTAATCCCATTTTTAACTATCCAACTTACAACAATTATAGTTAATAACTTAATAACTCTAGGCGGATACTACGCCGCTAAAACGACTAATAAAACAACAAAATTCCAACCACTCCCCATTCATTAATAAATTTTACCCCTCCCTCTACCCCAATTTCCAACACTCTAAACAATTTCTAATCAATCCAACAATCAATTCCCCAACTAATTAATCCATTTTTCACAACCTCAACTTACAAAATCCTATCTCAACATACTCTCTTCCAATCAACATCAAAATCACAACTTATACTCCAACACAACTATATTACGCCCCATAACATCATAATACAATTTAAAGGAAATTTGGAAAAAGTCAACTATCCCATTCAACACATTTCAACCCCAAAAAATCGATTATCATCACTTCTAACCACATAATCCAAGCTTAGATGAGACCTCTATACCATTTATAACTCTCAAAACTCAAAATCATAAAAGTCAACAAAAGTCAAACTTCCATAACTTATGAAATATCCAACAAGATTCAACCTTTCTTACCTTGATTACAGAGAGGACGCATTTAGGGAAAGAGAAAAATAAACTTTTTTGTGTCTCAAGTAGATGCGAATGATGATGAATAGTGGATGAGGTCAAGCGAGATATTTCTGTAACGGTGTTTAAGTCCCGCTTTTTATCATGCTATTTCTCCACTTTTGGCATAAAATGACAATGATTTCAAATGTATTATTTCCGTGACATAAATTACTACTCCTCTAATACTAGTCTCGTATATCGATATTCCTCGAAATTATCGATACCATCTCCGGGTCCCACCACTCAACCGATATATATATATAATATAATTTAATCATTTAGGGCGTAACGAAGTTATTTCAAAGCAAATCGCTGGCTGCTTAACATTACTCGAGGTAAAATTTCATTTCAAGCATATTTCAATGATAGTTCAATATATTATAATATATAACACTAACTCAATCAACTTTTGTAGCGTTGGGATATACGAAAGCCTATCCTATGTACGAGTACCTTCTCCCTAGTTTGATCCCTACCTAATCGAACGAAGTCCCGAGATGGAAGGAAAAACAACTACATCTAACGAGAATCCATTTGAACTTGTCGACACAAACAGTTAGATAATACAAATCAAGCAGAAAGCATGTATGTTTGTCATCATAATACACCCTCAATAATAAATCATTTAAAATTGATGTGAAAATTCTCATATAAAATAAACATACATAACTTCATTAGCCACATGGATTCGTGACGGCACAGCCGAAATCCTTGTCGCACGTTATTCCACGGATGCCTACGCTTTCATGGACTTGTTCGAGGCATATACCAGGCGATTTCAGACAATTTGGGAGAGTTCGTGGTATCCCTGCATTTAGCGACGTACTGAACGAGGTTAGCCATAAGGCAATATCGCATAAGAAAGTATAAGACGCACCGAGTATTGGACCGTATGGCCCAACACACTTATGCATTCCCGAGACCTTGGTAACAAAGTTTCGAATTGTTTGTCGATTTGGCATCGAGTATATCGACCGGTATGCAGGAACGCATTACTCAGGGTGCACAACCCAAATCATGGCCCAACAGATGTGTTTGTGGTACCAGTAATACTACCACACAACATAGATTGTAAATCTATAAGACAGATTTGTTCTCGCTGTCCCAGCAAGCTTCACAAGATCTAAACGTTCCAAAATAAGTCCTGCTCAAGTTCGATAATATTTATCGTTATGCCGGGTAATCGAGGCTTTCCAGCGCGCATCAAACGCCTATGTAGAATCGTGGGGACATCCCCGAAAGGTATCCCAAAAGAACAATATAGACAACTTGTACAACAGATAGGTCGACGCAATTTGCATATCACAATAAATCAAACTAACAACCCCGATTTAATTTAACAATGAGTAGTCCATATTTTCATTGAATATTTTTTATTTTTGTAATGGACACTATTTTCACATATTAATTTTATAGCAATTCCTTGCCTTGTAACTTCTGCCAATTATAAACTTCATTCCACTAATTCATTAGTAGTTACAATTTCACCTTTATTACATGTCCGTCCCCAAACCTATACTAATATGATAGAAAAATAAATTCTAAAATAAGAAACAAACGCACGTTCAAAAATCGGTTAACTATCCACCTATAGTTATATAAATTATTCATTATTACTTATAAATAGATGATTGAGAAAAAAATTATGTTTTGAAATGCCAACAAGAAGTATAAATCATAATTAAGAAAGACTCCTCTACCATCAAGGGGTCGGAGAAATAGATCGGGAGGTAATCAACAAATTTTTCAAATAATATCAATGGAAATTTCTATTGCTCTTACATAATCATTAATAATAAATAGCTATTTAGACATGACAATTTTGTTATCCACTCTTTGATATATCGTGGCAAATAACGTGGTCGAGCCTTTATGCTTCAAAGCACATCGAGCCAAAAATGGACAAATCGCCTACGGGTTCCATCCGAGCCGGTGAACACATTTGATCGTATTCCGGTAAGTTGAATCATGTTCATATTTTATTCGGTATTATTATTATTTTGTATCATTAGATATCTTAATAAATTTTTTTATTATTAATGACCTTAATTACATTGGTAAGTTCGTAATTAACGGAGATCTTGATAATTTCTGTAATAGCATTCTTTAGGTCTTCTAACTTACATGCGAGACACTAACGCCGTATAAAGAAAGAGCCCAACATAAGTTCAACGGCCCCGATGGGTTAGAAACAAAAAAAAGTGTTTAGATTGGGAAAAAATATTTATATTTTATGTATTTTTAATTCGCTTGAATGAAATGTACTTTTTACATGTTGAACTATTAGTTTTAACTTATCATAACGAGAAAGTAAATATTACAATTTGGAAATGTGCAATGGAAACGTGGTCGTGTGCCACACACGATGAAGTCGGTGGAGCATCGTGGTACTCCACACGGATGTTTTACCCATCGTGCCCAAGACACCCACTGCTGGTAGAGTATCGTATGGACCCCATGACGGTGTACCCATCGTGCTCAAGACACGACATGTCTCGGCCCATCTTGCCTCAAACACCCATTGTGACAAAAACCATATTTTCCACCTCACTCACGGTTATTGTTTCTGTGTGCTTATAACGGGCTCTATCCCACCTCACCTCATTAATTCACCCTTAAGCACCCCCCTTCACCGCCCCTTCATCATCAAAATAGATTACTAAAATAACTCCAAAGATCGCCACTCTCCCCCAAATCTTTGTCAACACGCACCCTCATCGATGCTTTAGATTTCATTTTCGGTCCTTTTGTTCTTCATAATAGTAATCTTCACACTCTCAATTTATGTATAAAACTTCATCTTAGACTCAGTTTCAAGCACTAGAGTGGCCCACAAGTGCACAACTCAAGAGTGTGGTAGCCGAGTCCCCTTTTAAAGCGCCAAGTTTTTTTAAATAGTATGCTTCAAAAGGGTAAAAAGTGTCCACATGATTTGGTTAAATATTGAGGCATCAAAAACAAAATCAAAATTAAATCAACCCAAAATCACTCCTGTCTATACCAATAAATATGGGGATTCCCTTTAGAATCCATACAAATCACCAAGCATTCATTTATCAAACCTCAATCAAACCCCCAATTTCTCATCAACACTACGAGAACAACAATAATGGGTATTCATGCAACTTCTCTACAAATAACATCTTTTGATACACCAAAAATAATAGGTATTCATTAGTTTCTATACAAAGATCTTGTTTTAATTAAATTCATAATACCGGGGTTTCAACATTTTCTCGAGAAATATCTTTATATTTGTGGTATTTGTCATAGCGTTGTTTTGGTAATTACGATATTTGAAATTTTGTTATTTTGCATGAAATTTACGACCAGTTTTGTAAAGTTTATTTTTTTTTTATTAATTTGAGTTTATTTTTAAATTCTAGATTAATTTGACGCGATTATCTTTGAATCGAGTATTGATTTTAGATCTGGGGTGGGTTTAGATGTTGCGATGGAAATACATATCTCAATTCTACGAATTGTGTTTTGTAAGTTTCTTTTTTACAATCGGCCCTAATCATTACATAGGTTACCACCATACCATAAATCATGTACATAGATTAAAAAAAATAAGATACGCAATAAGATAAGTCAATTACATAATTAGTAAATAAATTTAACTTACATTGATTATTAACAATATCAAAATTAATAAGATTGGTCAATTAGATGCACAAATAAATTTTAACTTACATAGATTATTTACGCATTAAGTCATTAATTATATGTAAGCAATATTAGTCATTGATGTTGATGGTGAACGTTATCAAATCAATCCTTATATTTCAACTCTTAAGTATTCACTTATATAAAATAATAGGTTAACAATTTATTTTTAGTTATGGATCGACGCCGACATGCATGTGACGCCTAAACGTAGGCTCTGTGACCGATGTGTGATCGCGCCAGGCGTGAAAATTACTCTCCATATCAACCGCTACAATATAGTGTATCACTACAACGAAAAAGAAGCTCAAGCATGTTCATTTATGGAACTGCTAATTTGCTAAATTACAATGCGAATTTAAACACACCATTTGATCAAATGATATTGAATCCTTTCGTCAATTCAAATTGCATTCCAAAACACTTTTGCTTTTTACCATAATTATAATACACTCCTAATTTTTTAATAATTTTCCAACTTCCCCATTATTTCATACCAACTTCAAATGCTTCGAGGCGTTTTCTTCTTGACAACCCCATAATGCTCTCGCATAATATACTCTTAATTATCCCAATGCTTTACAATTTATCAATTCCGAAGTTTTCTCATTCTTTTACTCAAACACCAAATCCCCCTACTTCATTCCATAATGTCATAACTACTCAGGCCTACTGGGACTATGTCCTGTCACTTCATTCCAAGTACACCGGTGGGAAAATGATGATGAAAATGAAGATGCTCCTCGCCCCTACAGAAGCCTTATCCTCGCCCTCGTGCACGACGGTGAACACTAACCAATCGGGACAGTTGCCGATAATGAATGGATTACACGCTGCCCACGCCAGAGGACCGACCGATCCGCATGTGTTAATCGGCTGACATGTAAATCACTGATATGAGAAGATTCAAGAAATAAAAAAATAAATCGCTTTTAAGTATTATTGAAAAGAATTGTTATAAATTTAAAGGGTTTTGTAAAATTAATATATTTATTCCGCGGGCGACTCATTGGGCCACATACTAGGGCTGAGATAGAACTTAATTTTTTAGGTGGGCCAAATAGACAAATATTATATTTTATGAAATTTGTAGCGGGTTATATTAAAATTAATAACAAATTAAAGGGCTAAATAATAAAAAAATACAATATTTTCTTAAATTTAAAGGGATAAAATTCACTTTTGAAAAATCGTGGGCCAAGGCGCCTCGTCACACACTCTATTGCAAGTCGGGAAAGATGGAACATTGATCTTCTCCAATCGTAACTTTCATTGTTAGGATCGTGAAACTTATCGGGACCGCAGCACGCGGAAATTGATGTTCCAAACTCCCAACATGGCTCCTACTACAACATTCGCTGAAAGGTGGCACCCGAGACGAATAAATTTCATATGCCGCTTTTGAAGAGATGACTATCACCCTCCACGCATATTAATGCCATCATTTATAAAACCTTTTTTGGCTTCAAATCAATTAATTTTTTACTACTTGCATTAATAAATAAAATTCATTTCCTCTATAGGCTTAACATAA
This sequence comes from Lithospermum erythrorhizon, assembly GCA_019722365.1. Classification (NCBI taxonomy): domain Eukaryota; kingdom Viridiplantae; phylum Streptophyta; class Magnoliopsida; order Boraginales; family Boraginaceae; genus Lithospermum; species Lithospermum erythrorhizon. The sequence continues at coordinate 802 of JADFUC010002000.1, read as the reverse complement.
ATGGTCTCGCCAGAAGTGGCGAGACCCCTTCTAGGATGACGAATAACTCTCTACCCCATCCTAACAAGACCAAGCAATAAAAGTTTGGCCTTCCTTAATAGCATCAAAATAGCAATGGCCGATCCTAATACGAAAGAATCCGCTGTTGTGAGGATACATAATGGGTAATTTGTCGGGTGAGTTACCATCTATTGACCGACAAGACATAAGAAGGTGTCCCTGTCAAATACCTATAATTGTTGTACGATTCAGAGGGGACGGTCCCTCAAGATGTGGGAGACGCCTAATGCTGACTCATTTATTTCACCATCTCGCACGGCATCCAAATATGGAGTTGCCACTGCTGGCTACTTAACATTACTCGAGGTAAAAATTTTCAAGCATATTTCAATGGCAAATTCCAATATATTATAATATATAACAATAACTCAATCAACTTTTGTAGTGTTGGATCTACGAGTACTTTCCTATGTACGCTCGAGTACCTTCTGCTAGTTGGATCCCCGTGACCAAACGGTAGTCCCGAGATGGAAGGAAAATAACCGCTATCAGAATTTAGTATCCGTTGAACTTGTTGTCATCCGCAAACAGTTAGATAATACAACCGCAGAGCATGTATGTTTGTCATTGTCAATATACCTCAATAATAGATAATTTAAAATGGATGAAAATTTCCTCAACAGACTTCGCATTTAAGCCCGGCTGAATCCTTTGCCGTGATCGTTATTCCACGGATGCCTACGCTTTTATGGACTCGCCCGAGGCATATATAGCAATACGTAACTGAACGAAGCAATACTGA
>JADFUC010000704.1:0-18580 GCA_019722365.1 Lithospermum erythrorhizon | reverse complement strand
TTGAAGTTACGTATTGCCATGAATGGTAAATGAACGCATATGAAGTGTATGGTGATAATGTATCGATGAGTGGCGACGTGACGCTATATACATACTCAGTAGACTAATATGCTGCAAGTTTCAGTAAGCGCCTATACGACTATACTATGAAGTTGGTGTTTAAAAAGGATACGCTGGGAGTATTAAGGAATGACGGGTATTATAGACGGTTACACATTAGTTGTATGTCGGGAAACCTTGGGTGTATTTACTTCATACGATGCCAAGATAATCAATAATAAATAATTTGACGAGCGGGTTTCGATAAGAGAATTTACTTGTACATTAATGAATCCGAGAATAATAACGAGGCATGATTTATTACCTAATTATGAGCGGATACGACCGAGCATCGGTGATACGGGTATTGATTTCAGTGGTATTATCGACGGTTGATTATGATATTAATAACATGATAAAATATAAGTTATGGGCGCGGCGCATTATAGATATAAGAGGACGATATCGAAATAGCTGTATGACGAGTAATGATTATGATATGATTAGATTGTGTAATATCCAAGCATAAAGTAGTAATATTCGTGGTAATGCTATTTAATGTATTTACGAGGCAATACGCGATCTCTGAAGTCAATGACTATGTTGGGAAAATGTGATCGTGACAAGATGTCATGATATTCGGTACGTTATATCATTGAAAGGCTTAGGCCGGGGACGATAAGAAAAATCGGGTCTAAAGTAAATTTCGAGATCTAAATTTTATAAGGTGGGTAGAATGAAATAACCCATTCCTTACCAATAATATTATATCGATAGTATATGTTTCTCGGTGGAGTATTTTGGGGTGAAATTAAAATTTTGAAGTCGAGTAGTGGAGAATTCAACAACCCGCTTCTGGCCATAATATTTTCATTGTGGTGGGGAATCCTGAGATAGTATAAATAATTTGGAATATCGATATATCGACATTTAGTATGACGAGTAGTAATATATGCCTCGGGGAATAACACAATGGAAATCGGTTTCGCCGAGATTTGCTGGGCGTGTAAATTAACCTGAACCAAACTAACTTAAATTCTTCCCTCTAAATATCCCACCTACCACCACTATCTCCATCCTCATCCAAACTTTCTTTATTTCCTCCATGGCCGAAATGCTCTCTCTCCATTTCCCTTGAATTTTTTTTTTCCATTTCCTCTCATTGATTGTCGCCAAATTCAAGAACAAAGTTGTGGATTTTCTTTCTCCTCATCATATCTAGGTAAGAAAGATCAAATCTTTTTGAGATATTTCTTGAGTTTTGAAGATTTGACTTTTTTATGGATTTTTGTTGACTTTTAGATTCTGAATTTATTATGGCATGTAAATGTTATCTCGAGTATCAGATGTGGGATTAGCAAAGTGATTTTGGTGATTATCAAGCTGGGAATGTGTAAGTTGAGGTTGACTTTTATTGACTTTTCTTAAATGAACTTTAAATCGAATACGAGGTTGGGAGACTTTAATATAGTTGTTTTGGGTATAGAATTATTGGTTCGATATGACAGTAGAGATCAATAAAAAGTTCGAGAAAGTTCATATAGCATTTAGCATTTGAATTGAGGTTGTATTTAATGGATTAATTAGTTGTCAATTGATTGTCGATTGATTAGAATGTGCTTAAAGTGTTATTGTTGGGGGTAATAAGGCGATGGACCGAATATTGAGATTTTACGGTTGGCGAATAGAACAGTTATGTTGAATATTAAAGGTATACCAATCTTTGGGGATGTGATGATTACTAAGGGTCAGAAATTTGAATCATGAGACGGGGTATAACACTCCGGGTTTATATAGATGCTAAGAGAGGTTATTCTACAAAAATGTGTTATAATGTATAATTTCCTTGAGTAGGAAAGCAGCCCTGATCTAGCAATTTAGGACCGCTCTAGAGTCATTATTATCGCTTTTGGGTTTCATGTGAGTACAAATCTCAACATGGGGACCTTTCATATATATTATCTTGTATATATTACGTGTGATATCTCGATTATTCGATATGTGTATTGTGTGATTATGATTGATACTATGTAAAACTTTGATTTATGATTCCTATGATTTAAATAATTGAGATTTTGGGTTATATTACGAGATAATTGAGATTATGATTCATATCATGCATCTTAGTGATTGCGATTTATATCAATGGATGGGCTAGAATATGATTCATGTTATGAGATTTTGTGTGGCCGTGTGTTGTGTGTGGTCAGCAGGTTTGTGTTTGATCGCTTTTGTGTGTTACTCATGAGCGTGTGACTCGACCGAGGCTCGGGTGCGTGATATCAGGTGGGGTTGCCCCTGATTCGGGAGGTTTCAAAAATATGCACAATGCAGGGTAAATTGCCTGGACGGAGGTAGGAGCTCATCCGATGGAGGCGATTCTCATGTGTATTATTTTGAGGTGGATTCCTCATATGTGTATTATTTGGAGTCGGGATTCTCATAATACAGGTATTATTTGGAGTGGATTCTCATGTGTGTATTATTTGGAGGTGACCTCTTGTGTGTATATTATTTGGGAGGCGGATTCCTCATTTGATGCCTTTGTGCCGAACTGCTTCCTTGAATGAATATGCGTTATTTATGATTATAAGCTCATGTGTATAGTATTATGTAACATCGTATAAGAGGATTCTATGTGAGTTATGGACTGTTATTCATTGTGTAGCCTGGTTGATGTATAAGCATATGTTATTTATATAAGTATGAATATGTATATGTGGGATCAAGTCTGTGTATTTATTCACTCAAATTAATAGTCAATTTCTATGGGCGGGTGTTTTATGCCCAGGTTCTAAAGAGGTCGATCGCCGAGGTCAGCTGAGAAGTCGCATCGATAGGTCGCATTGAAGATCGAGATGAGGCGGTGGTGGCATAGGAAATCCTCATCACTCATTTCCCTTTGGTTGTCGATTTGTATATTGTTAGACTGTGTATTGTATTTCATTGAGGGGTCTCGTTGTCATACTTTCCCTATGTTGTATTTTGACTTTTGTGTATCTTTGAGTTGTATAATTACAAGTAATTTGTATTATGTTGTTCGTTGTTTTATTGTATATGTTGTTAGACTACCATGATGGACAAAAGTGTATTTTTATTATTATTAATGTCAAATGAAGTCTTTTTTATGTCATTATCCATCGACGTGGTGACTCGTGTACGTGTTGTCATGACCTTAACTCTGTGGGGCCGACCAAAGTGGTTGTTACATGATCGGTATCGCATCTATTTGTTTACCGACATGTGTTACAGACATTTGAATTATTACCAGTAAGTTGATATTGATATTTCATATTTTTATTGATGATTTGATTTATTTATCATTAATGGTGACATTAATAATCATGATAGTACCGAAGATCCGATTATACTCTTATACGTACTTGTAAGAAGTTATCAATGGCTAAGTTATCATGAATAAATTAACACAACAACCTGGGCGTAGTTTCGCTATTAAACAAGATGTTTATAATCTATTTGGAATCAAATGCCTTATAAAGGTATATACAAGCCAATTAGGCATGTAATTATAAATTGTACCTCGCATAGCTTCTCAATTGTCAAACAAGATGCTCATAACGGATTTTAAAATTAAATATTTTGTAAAGATATATACATGACAATTATGCATGTAAGTATAAATTCATATCATATTTGATACATGGTAAAATATTTAATCTCACTAAATTTGTAGATCCATAAGAATAATTTAATATTCGCCCGTAAGACATGAACTGGCCTCAAGTACCAATTACAATGTATATCTTACCACCGATACATGATGTAATATCGACAAACGCCAGAGCGTTATTTGGATTTCTACTTTATCAATCTAAACTCAAGGATCTCATCAGTGAGAGCATGATATATGTAACGATGATCTCATCGGGGAGATACGATATGCATTGTACTCTTTTTCATTTGACAAGTTTTTCCTTAATCGGTTTTCTTTGGTGTAAATTTTTAACGAGACAATGAATCAAGCATATCTAAAGAGAATATACTATTTTATCTCACTAGATTTTTTTGTCCTACAATTCCATTTTCCCTTTATGACTATTTAACCAAAGTCAAGTTAAACGATAAACTACGCAGTAAATCTTGAAATGCAAGAGAAAGTCGTGACGTATTTGGTTAAGGGATAAGGATCCAACAGATCCATATTAATTGTCATTTATCATATGAAAGTTGGTCTGACGATCTTTTATGATAATAATTGTATACGTATTTCACGCTAAAAAGACTCCGATGTCAAATGAGATGAACAATATATATTGGTAAGTCTTTCCCACCCACGACCTTCAAAAAAATGGTGAAATCGATCCTTACCTACTCCATCTTCAAAAAATGGTGAAATAGATGTTCAACAAATTTGATTTGTGATAATCCAAATAGATATTTTAACTAAGCTGTGTCACCCCTACCTCAATATTCAAAAAAGCTATCTAGAAGTATAGAATTCTGATTAAATGATGTCAAGTGATGTGTCAGCGAGGGGAGCACGTTGTAACAATTTCTTTTTCCTTAACTGCTTCTGTCCCAAATGAGCTTTTCCCCGATAAGGTTTTAACAGGCAACATCAGAAGCGTATATTAAGAATAATGCACTCTTTTTCCCTTTTCACTGTGATTTTTATCCCGCACGGGTTTTTCATAGTAAGGTTTTAACGAGGAATATTCTTTTGTTGATTACTAGACATCCGAGGGGGGAGGTTATGAAAATAATATGTATGGTGGATGTCTTGTCAACTAAGTCAGTTTTGTTTACCAAGAAATAACAACTCGATTTATACGCAACTAGGGCTACTTATTTACCAAGTTACTTAGTTATCTTATTATTGTGTATCTTGAAGCTCATAAATATGAACCTATTGTATTGTATTCTACACAACAACACAAGCAATAAAAGATATTCTCCTCCTTGTTTATTATTTCTTTATTTATTTACATTGTTCTTTATCTATTCTCCTCCTTAGTATATTATTATATACATATTATGTAAGAAAAATAAAATACAAGTGTGTCTCTTCATAAAAAATCAAGAATCAATATTAAGGTATATCTTATAATTGCTAAAAAGATTTTATTATTTATAAATATGCCCACCAATACAATAAAACTTTTTGGAAAAAATCACCCAGTACAAAAAATACCTCTATCAAATCGATTGGGGTTCGACTATTAATCTATTGCTCTCTAAACGGATTGCTGACTTCTTGAGATGCTGGACTTGGATTTGATGTAGTCTTGGACTTGATTTGGACTTAAGTCTTGATTTAGGCGCCTACAATGAGGCTGGATTTGTTTATGTGATCCTGAGCTGGACTTGGATTTATGCATGGATCGTTATATGATATTAAAATGGGCAGGAGTCTAGATCAAGTGATCCTAGAGTGGATAGAAGACTTGAGCCTTTGGACTTGATCTTTGACTTGGATATAGTCCAAGTCGGGGAGCCTTAGCAGCGTATACCCGTATGGCTGTCTGGACTTGATCTTGGTCTATAGACTTGGGTCGTATGAATTAGACTTGATTTGCTATGTGTCTAGCTAGAGGGCCTTAGCAACTTGATCTCGTACAGCTAGACTGAGTCAGGTGCTTAGCAGCTTATTCCTGATCTTCAGGTGCTATCCAGGTGGATATGCTTGTACTGTCAAGAGGATGCCTTAGCAGCTTACTCCGTGTTTCCCGACAGCTAGACAGGGGCTATGCAGCTTATATCCTGCCTATGATTTACTACAGGGGCATTTATAGCTTAATCATGTAGTTTATTTGATTTATGAGATCTGAATGATCAGATTCTCATCAGTTTTTGGGTCTTGATCCTGAAATTACTGCGTTTGTGCAGAACTTCAACTTTGTGCCTTATTTTAGGCGCCTATTTTGGTGATGGAGATGAAGAACTTTTGTGTTCTTTCTCCGTTCTTCAATTTAGGTACCTGTTTTAGCTTAAGATCACAATATTTTTCATGATTATCTTCTAATAAAGTAACAATCTTTAGAGGTTTTCTATGAAGAAATACCTTTTGAGTTGTTCTTATGCTATGAGATTTTTGTTGTATTTTTATTGTGTTCAGGGATGATTTTTTCTAATGAATAGGGGGTATTTATAGGCTTTCAGGCTCTTTTCTGATTGGTTGATCTACTTTCCATGGATTACGATCTTAACCGTTGATTATTGAGGCAAGATCTGAACCGTCAGATATTTAATATTAATATATTCTTGTTTGGAGAACACGGCAAAAGTGCCGACTCCTTATGCAAGTACAACTTTATTTCCACGACTAATTCATATTCTCTTTTTATTGGATCTTCATTTTGAGCCCGTTTATCTAGAAAACCTCGTTTTTATTCCGGTTTTCTACTCCAATTTATTATTTTAATTATGTAAATTTCATGAACCCTATTTTAATGCCACATCATCACACGAGATGTATAATTATATTTTAATTAATGATAAAACCTAATTTCACCACTTTAATTAATTTCAGGTGGCTAAAATATCGGAAACCCTTCATTTACACGTGTTCCGTTTCAATTGGAGGCTCGGATAAAACCCTAATCAACAGATGTAATTGTGTGATTGGTATTTATTTAATTATTTTAATCAATCAAAATAAATAGAATTTAATTAAAAATAATATATAAAATTTGATTGTCTACATATATTCTATAAGAAATGGCTTATGTCTATATCAATCTCGTGTTCTGTATCCAATGCAAATAATTATCTATACTTATTTTTTGTTATTTTTGACACTAATATAATCAATTTTGTTGTTATAATCAAAGAAGAAACATGTTAAATTCTATGTTTATGTATGGAGTACTTTTGTAAAAGTCATTTACGACAAAAAACAAATAAGGTAGAGTCGCCCTTAAACTAAAACATATATCTACAAGACTACAACAAAGATTCAAATGAACATGACAAATATGAAGAAAAATATAAAGAATTTAGTTACCATGGCACTCATTCCAGACATATGTAAACTTGGACTTTAATTTGAGGTATTAGAATGCGTAGACTTTGTTTATCGAAAGATCATCGAACTCTTTATATTGATGATAACAAATACTAATGAGTTATTTGAGTTGACTTATTTCAAGGAGATCGAGGCATATTTCAAGTCATCCATTGAAGATCGGGCTCTCGAAGATTTAGTCTTAGCGAGTTAGGATCTTTGTAAGAAATTCTATCTAATTGCTCAAGAATAATTAAGAGTTGGTCTTTAAAAATGTTTTTTAATACCTACATTCTTTAAAGATAAATTAATTGTTGAATTAGTAGAGAGTTCGTTTAAGTTTGATTCAAAATTAAAATCATTTTAAGTTCGAGTGATAAGACTTTTTGTTATAATTAGATTGAACTTAAAATAGGGTTAATTGAAAATCAAATCCTAAAACGAAGTCTTTTTATTTTGGCCGAAACCCGCTATCTGACATGTTTAGGACTCGAGTAAATCCCGAATGTGTCCTTAAGTTTTGTCCCTGCTTGGTCAAGACTTTTCGACATGCTTAGTGACTCGAGCAAGTCTCGAACAAGTCCCTAAGCTCGGCCTTTTGACGTGGCTTTTGGGACTTACTGACTTCACCAAGTCCTAAACAAGGCCCAACCACGGTTCGACCAGTCATAGGTTTTTCAAAAGACATGTTTCGGGACATGGTAAAGTCCCTATACAAGTCTCTACTACGCTTTTTAAGCTTTTATAAAGCCACTTTAACCTAACTTTCACCATCATTTTTGCACGATTTTCAAGCTTTATTTTGAGAACTTTCAAAAGCAAAAAGGACACTCTAGATTATTCCACGAATTAGATTGATAGGATTTCATAGTGTTTTGTTCATTCAATTATCGACCGTAGCTTTACCGAAATCCTAGGTCAGTATCTTAGGTTCTTAATCGGAAAGATTTAAGAGTATTGAAACTCGGGTCAGGTGATCTTGGGTTCTTAATCGGAGATTAAGAGCGTTAACTCAAGGAAAGCTTTGGGTTTTTGGCATAGGATTTCTGTAAGATTTATGACCATTTTGTATCGAGTCGCTGCTTGTACTAACTCGAGTTATCTCCTTTAATAAGGCGATTGTTCCAAATCCCGAGGTTCGAAAGCTAATGCTCTGTTAATTTAGGAAAACCGTTCGTTAAAATCGCTGAGTTGTTTCTTTCCCTTATCTTTCATTTCATTTACTTTATTTTGTTGTTTATATTGTTTGTCATTTTATTTATTCTGCATTATAATTTTTAGTTTATTATTCTTATTTATGTGGGGTAGTTTAAATTAATTAATCGTAATTAATTTGCTAAAATTTATAATTCAACCTTTATTTTAAAAGTCTAAAAAAGATAGTGTAATCCTTATCCACCCCCTCTAAGGATAGTATTCGTACAAAAATTGGTATCAGAGTCCGTGTTCCATAATTTGTTCTTAATATCATGTAGAAAAAAGATCATGGAAGTATGGGTAATGGGTATGAGTGGTACATTTTGTAGCGAGGCAGTCTAGTTATGTATCACTTCTTCTTGATTGCATTAACTAATATTATCGAAAGAATCATATGATGTTTTTATGTGTAGAGTATGTATTATATTCGCTGAGGATTACTACTGACGGACCGCCTACATACCAATGAAAATCAAGATCAAGCTAACTGGGTCAATAGAAATTATATCCGGGATGAGATAAGAAGAAAGCACAAGAGGTTGGTGCTAGTTCTATCAAGCACCTATTACAAATTTTGGAGGCAAGTCTTAGTGAGCCTATATCCTAAGAATCGAGAAAAATCGCCTTAAATGCAAAGGCCGTGAATCTTCTGCACAATGCTATGTGTAAGGAAGAGTATGGAAGAATCAAGAGTTGCAAGACTGCAAAGAAATTTGGGATTTGTTGGAAACCGCTCATGTTGGAACAAATCAAGCGGTTATACTCAAGTGTTCGTCTCGACCAAAGAATATCAAAAGCCTGAGACGGCGAGGAGAAACTATTGCCGACAGCATCGAGGTTCAATGTCATTCTCAAAAAATGTACAATCCCTTGGAAAAGACTTCGCTTAGAGAGGAAATAAATGGCAAGCGTCTTTGAAGCTCTAACGATGATTACCGGGAAAATATGTGCTATTACTAAAGTCTATAGATATCGAACCATCCCACTACAAGAACTCATTGCTCACGAAAGTTGAAGAAGAGGTGATAGCCTACAAAAAAGATAAGAAGAAAAACAAAAGAAGTCTTCGTCGTGTCACGCCAAGGTCAGAAAGATGTCGAGATGGATGACGTGAACGACGACAAAGGATTTATATCAAGCATACAAGCTGCCAAGAATTTCAAGATTCCTCAAATTCAAGAACGTAAAGAGCGAGTATCGGCCAACGGTTTAAATATGATAATTGGTGAGAAAAGGAGAAACACAAAAGAGTACATGAGTTACAAAAATAATAAATCGAAAAAGTACACTTGGAAAGACGATGTAATCAAGCAGGCTCCACTCTGAAGTTCAGATTGCGAATGTTGTATGCCTTATGGCAAATGACTCCATGGAGATAACTTTTGATTCTGACTCTAGTTCTAATTCTAAATGTTCTTCTGATAATGAGCCTGCATGTGAATGTAAAAACTATAGGATGACTTATATTGAATTGAATGAGGCTAATGATCGTGATGCTGATTTATTATACTAAATTAATTGATAAATGTAAGGAATTATCTCTAAATAATAAGCACATGACCACTAGAACATCTGAACTTGAAAATGACATCACTATGTTGTAACTTGAAGTTGATCTTAATAAGGGTGTCGATCATGAAAAAGTTGAGCTTAAGCAACTTTTAAACAAAGCTAAAAGGAGAATCTTCGCTAACTAGTAAGTTGAATACTTTGAATTGCGAACTAGTAAACTTGATGAAATCTCTATAATCACAAAGCAAGAACATGAATAAAAGGGATTTAAGATATGAAGGTGGTAATTTTTATGCTTTGAATCAGGTTTCACTTCCTCTATTAATTTCATAGACCAAATCCTTCCAACGCTCAAATTATCCTTCTACTTCCTCCTCATTGCGCGAGTAAACCTCGCTTTCTCCCCGCACTTATCAGGAAAAAAAAGGTAATCATAATGTATTCACTGTCACCTTCGTAATAATACCAATGGAAATGACCCAAATGGATTATTCGTAGAACTATATTGAAAACTAACCCTCAAGTGACCCAAGTTTATCTGGGTACCAAATGGGAGAACTTGATCGTTATTGCAGGTTAGCCACTCTACATCCAAAAAGAGGAATGTATGGATGATCGATAGTGGTTGTTCGAGGCATATGATGATGCCTCCTTGTTCTTAAAGTTGGGAAATAAAGCTTGTGGGTCGGTCAAGTTTGCGAATAACTAGACCACAAAAGTGTTGGACAAAGTTTGTGTTGAAATTTGTTAAAGATGACGGCGAGTTACTAGGTTTGAGATGGAAAATATGTCAACCGTTGTTGAGGAAGCTACTTGAAGGGAAGAGTTTCCCAAAGAAGCACCAATTTGGAGTGGTGCTTTGGTAGCAAGGAAGATGAAACTCAAAATGTGAATCCATAATTGGTGATGGCGTAACACATGATTTATCTAATAAACTAGAAACGGTAAAGAATCATCTCCAAATCTTATTATTGGGCGATCTCTCTAGAGGTATGACTACTCGTTCCACTGTTAATAATTTGTGTTTACACAGTGCTTGGTATGTTTGACCTTGCTAGCATTTGAGTAATTTGTTTTGCTTTTTCAATGAGTTTGTCATGCATGCTATGCGTTTGCTCTTATATATTGGGAGTGATCCTTTGTGATAACAGCAGGGAGAGATTGTTGTTTTCCTATGAGGTTTATTTTCTTATGTCTCTTTTATCACGTTGTTAAGCTGAGACTATTTTTATTGTTTTTGTTTGGTTGATAATTATATTTATGCATTTTATCTTTTATTGTTTAATGCCTTCAAATTTTATTTATCAGGGTATCAATTATCTATCAAGAGTAGTTGCTATTGCATATGCTATGAGGAGCCTTTTATATTGTGTTTCTATTCCCTTGGCATAGCATAATTGTAACGACCCGCCTCCTGTGTAGTACGCCCGGCGTTAGAATCATCCAAATCCTCGGGACAATTTGTGTCACCAATCGACGGACGAATTCAAATTCCAAAAAAGACACCCGTCTCCGAAACAACCCAATAAAATGATATACAACTGACAAGAATACTTTAAGAAAAAGACCATCGTCAGATATTTTCTAACCACACAATAAGAACCGATATACAACAATCTCCCATGTACAAATATCAACATAAAATATCCGTAAATTCCAAAATAACAACAATATAAAACCCGACTACAATCCAAAACACTGATCACAGAATCAATCACACCCGCCGGCCACCTAGGCTCTAAGCGCACGACCACTGTAACAAGCCCGAAAACGATAACAAGCACTACCCGTCAACCTAGCATTGAAATGTTAGAATCTAGTATGAATTCATCATGATAAACCAATTCATACATCCCGATCCTAAAATGATGTATATTAATCTAAACACAAAAATATCAGAACGGAAGACGAAATGAATCAAACCCACAACTCCCTCACGTGAGAAGCTCCTCAAAATCCTCTCCAAAGCTTGTCCAACACCGAAATGAGTCCCTGTGATTGCACACACAAGGAGGGAAACGACCCGTAGACTCGAATCCTTGCTGAAGTCAGAGAACAAAATCGAAGAGAAAATCTCTTCCACTTCGGGGAGGGGGGCGGCCCTTTGAGAGAAGAGGGAGGCAAGTGTTTTTTCACAAATAAAAAACCTTGTCTCTTTCTTTAAATACCAAACCTAATCCCAACTGCTAAGCAAATTGTTCAAGAAATCAAGCATCCTTAACTCGATGTAGTTTCTAATCAAATACGAGTCACTAGTGAGTTGTTCCATTTTAATTAACTTAACAAGTCAATCAAAATACTAACAATTCACTATCGAATAACTCATCAAGTTATTCATCAATTTCAATCATAATTGATTAAACTTGCAAGTTTAACCAATTGATGTTCATCAATATATATTTGACAAATATATAAATATTAAGAGATACATCTCTCAATATACAAGTCTCGTTTAATTTCATGCATGAAATATAATTCGAATATTGTATGCAGGTGACCTTCTAGGCTCAGATAATAGTAAGTTGTATAATAATAATAATCGACCAATTACTATTATTATAATGATTAATGAGTAAGATCTAAAGAATCTTCATAACCCCTTAAATTATCATGAGAACCCACACTAGTAATATACCATTACTAAGGTGAACACTAAGTTCCAGTAATCACATTTAACCAACCGGTAAATGAATTGATACACAATTGTCGCAACGGGCACAATAAAAGGGAATCAATTCTCATTGATTTCCAACACTCCCACTTGCCCTTGGACGACTTTACAATTCCTTTATCGCTACGATTCTAGTCGTGAGGCTAACTATGCTATGTGTCATGAACACCCACAACTTTCTTTGCTCGAGTACGAATCGAATAAGCATTTATTGCGGCCCCCATAAACCAATCAAGTACTAACCGTGCGAGAGGACCGAGATCTTCTCAGATATCAAGGACGGACAAATCCTCCCAATATATCAACATCTATCGCCACTCACCGCGTGACTCCAACATATGCCCTTATAATCCCCCGCTAGCGTGCACGCTTCGTCATAGTCAAAGTACGAGCTTGTATAACACGTATAGTTATATATCGAGGTCTAAGAATCGACGAACTAAAATTTAAACAAATATCATAGACACGATATACATATCTTCTATGAATTCTTTCGTCATACCAAATTCCTCAGTCACTGCATCGGCACCCCACTAGACGATCTAGTCCAAGCAGCTAACGTGATCAATCTTGATCACTAATCAAACACCATGTTAGTCATATAACGCTTGTCGCCTAACTATCAAGATCCCGACCAAGGCCTTTGGCTATCCTGTATGTTTCTAGTCTTAAGAGGTATAATATACAATTCATGTCGCCTCTAGAAAACATGTGACTAACCTAGGGATTTTAACTTTTCACTTATATCGGGAGGATACAATACATGTATATTATATGTAAATTTAAACATATAGACGAAGTAAAAATATACTAGAATATAAGAAGCAACAATACTCAGATATTTGTTCACATACACACAGATACATACCTACTCCCCACTTAATCCCACCACCGCGACATCCTGCCTAAGACCCATGCTCGCCGCATGCTCATCATGCTTTGCCTCGATTTAGGTTTGGTAAAGGGTCGGCCAAATTGGCCTCGTTGTTACTTTACACTTTGATATCACCTCTATTAAGCATATCTCTAATTACTTGATACTTTCTCGCATCGTTTGGATTGCGGATGCTCGGGTGAAGCTGAGCTATCGCCCTAGTATCGTCACAAAGTAACTCAATCGGGGTCCTCAATGCTAGGTACTACACCAAGCTTCACCACAAATTTCTTAATCCATGCTTCTTTAGCGGCTTCCGACAAGCGATGTACAAAGATTCTGCGGTAGAATCGGGCAATGCGATTTCGCTTGGAACTCTTCAAGATATCGCCTCCATCGCTGGTATTAAAATACATACCTAGACCGGGAACGATAGTCGCTCGCCGGGCTTTCAAATCAAGGCCGGTGTACCCGGTGACTACTAACTCATCATCTCCACTATATACCAAGAAAGCATCTTTAGTTCTTCTCAGATACTTCAAGATGCACTTCACTGCAATCCAAAGGGTTCTCACCGGATTAGCTTCGCATCTACAGTTATACCAAGCCAAGATAAAGCACACATCGTGTCTAGTACATAACATGGCATACATGATGGATCCTATAAATGGCTGCATAAGTACATCCTTCATTTTGTTCATCTCAAAGACTAGTAGTGGACACCGTGCTCGCTAAGTTGAACTCCATGTCTCACGGGAGACATCTTCGAATTACTCATGTTGAACCTCATAGCATCTTTAATTCACATAGGTATCCTGACAAAGTCCAATTAGCCTTCTGGCCCGATCTCGATGGATCTTTATTCCAAGTATATATTGTGTTTCGCCTAAGTCCTTCATTGAGAAACATTTACACAGCCAATCCTTGACTGAAGTTCTCAAGAATCCTACGTTGTTTTAATGATAAGTATGTCATCGACATACAGACTAAGGAACGAGCACGTAATTCCCACTTACCTTCTTGTACAAGCATTCTTTTTCTTCGCTCTTGATGAAACTAAAAATCTTTAATTGATTCATCAAAAGTAGATTCCAACTCGCTGGATGCTCGCTTAAGACCATAAATGGACCTTTGCAACTTGCATACCTTCTAGGTCCTTTAGACATGTGAAAAGCCCTGGGAGGTTGCACCATATGGCCACATCCTCCTCTAAATTTATCTCGTGAGCGCTTCTTTACATCGATTTGCCATATTTCATATTCATGAAATGCAAAGAATGGCTAAGATTATCCGTATAGATTTAAGCATAGCCATCGGCTAGTAGAAGGTTTCTGGCCATAGTCCACGCGTGAACTCGCTTTTGAAACCTTTGCTGCCAAGTCTGGGCCTTTGAAAACATCGACAAGCTCTCGCCTTTATCATGTTTCTTCTTAAATAAATACCCATTTACATTCAATAGGACAAACCCCATTTGGTAAATCCAACAAGCACCAAACCTGTTCTCGCACATAGAATCCATCTCGTATTGCATGGCTATTTGCCATTTGCTAAGATCCTTGCTATTTATCGCTTCTTTATGCTAGTGAGGTTCGTCACTTTCAATGATTTAAGGCTTCACCATACTCATTTAGGTCATGACGATCCCTCGCTGATCTCCTAAGGGTTGGTTCTTCCATAACTTCTTGTGGATCAAGGACTGGATCTTCTATGAAAGAAGGTGCCAATTCTTGTGGTGCGTCAGATGCTTCTGCATTAGATGCATCAACATTGACTTCATCAACTTGAGCTTCATCAAGATGAACACCACTACTTCTAGTCCTTCTGAACAGATATTCCTTTTCAAGGAACACTCCTGTCTTAGCAATGAAGATTTTATTCTCATGCTTTAGGTAGAAGTAACCAATCGTTTCCTTGGATATCCTCTCGAAATAGCATTTAACGGATTTTGCACAAGTTTATCCTTTGTTAATCTCCCAACATAAGCTTCACACCCCCAAATCCTCGAAACCCAACTTGGGAATCTTCCCAAACCACGCTCATGGGGAGTTTTCTCTACTAACTTTGTTGACATCCTGCTTAAGGTGTTAAGGCGCTTAGAAGATATCCCCTAAATTAACCGGTAGATCGATAGGCTCATCATGTAATCGAACCATATCAAGAAGTGGTTCGATTCTTTTCGCATACACGCCATTATGTTGTGGCTGCTCGCTGATGAAGTTGTGAAACAATACCACACTCTCTAAGATGAGTATTGAACTCGTGACTCAAATATTCTCCACCTCTATCAGACCGGAGAATCTTTATTGTCTTGTTCAATTGGTTTTGTACTTCATTTTGGAACTCCTTGAATTTCTCAAAGGACTCGTGTTTGTGTCTCATCAGATACACAAAACCGTATCTACTGTAATCATCAGTAAATGTAATGAAGTAGTTATAACCTCCTCTTGCAGATGTGTTCATTGGCCCACATACATCGGAGTGTATGATCCCCAATAAATCACTTGCCCTTCTTCATCAATCCAAGGAAGCGGGCGATTAGCCAATTTGCCCAGAAGGCAAGATTCACACTTATTGTATGATTCATAATCGAAACCTTCAAGTGTCCCACCGAGTGTAGTTTCGGATTCGTTCTCGCACATGACCGACCGCAATGCCATAGGTATGTCCGGGGTTTAAGTCATTAGGTTTATTCCGCTTTAAGTTTATGTTATATGACTAATCATCATGTCTAAAACGAATAGACCATTTCAAGTGGAGGCGTACCAAATACTACCCCATTCCCGGTGATCCAAATTATTGGGATCTATTGGAAATGAAAACCATCATTGTTCAAAATGTAAACAGAATAATATTCCCCGCAAATTGCAGTACATAGTAAACCGGGAGATAAGTTCAAACAAGGCCCGCCGGGCAAGTTTAAATCGACGGATCATAACGTTAGCGGCCGCAACCTTCGCCGCTCCCACACGATCCATCTCCCCTCTTCGAGTCTTCTACTTGACTTCCGAGTTCCTCAGATATTAAAAACAAACATGAGAACCACAACCGGTGTCTGTAGCACCCATGAAGAGGAATTGAAGTTGTAGCCCAATAACATACATACATGTAGGCCGAGTGGTCGTGTGAGACCATTCTTTCCTATCATCTCGTGAACTTCCTACAAAATTTAATTTCTAGTGACCTAGGTTCCCGCACAATGACATTTGTCATCCGCTTTAGTGCTCCCCATTCAAAGAACTTTGGGATTCCTCGAACCCTTGGCTTACTGCAAACTTCTTCTTCTTCTGAATTTCTTCTTGTTTTGGGACCACCAAAATGTATGAGTAGAAGTTTTAGTCTTACCTAGATTCGTCTCAAGATTCGTGATCATCTTATGCAGTTCGTTTAGAGATAACTCAAACTTGTGCATATTGAAGTTCATGACAAACTGAGAGAATTTGTCTCAAAGAGACTGTGATTTGCATCCACAACTAGTTCTTGAGAGACACTGCCTGCATGGCTGAGTCGATCGACCAAGCCAATCATTTTGAATGATATGAGGGCTCATGGTTCCGTCCGCTCTCAGCCTTGTCAGTCTACGAGAGCTAGACCGTGTCATATCTCTCGCTTCTAGCTTCCTTTCGGAATAATTCCTCAAGTTGCCGGTATATGTCATATGCTGCCACCTTTTCATATTGAATTTGGAACGAAGGTTCCATATTGGCCAGCATGAGACATTGGACATCCACAACATCAGACTTGTGCTTCTTAGATCCCTTTTCCCAATAGGGAGACACTATCATTAGGTTTCGAGGAACCTACTGCTCAATACGTATTCGCCTTCTTTGCTTGAGAATAATTCTCACCCTTCGGTGACCACTCGTCGAAGTTCGAGTTATTCAGCTTGCACTTTTCAAGTGCTGAGCGAAGCGAGTTTTTATGAGTAGTAGTAGAGGTAGCCATTAAAATTCTACAAGAATAAGTAAATAAAGACAACACCGCAGAACTATCATAAACACTACAAATAAATTGTAAAGTAAATACTAATACTTCAAATCTCACGAAATATATTAGTATCAAGACCTATTATACTTAAATCCAAACGGCAACACTGCATACATTTTGAATCCAGTATAATAGTAGGTTATCAACCAATTATGTAAAACTACATAACTCTTGTGTCGTTAGCATACTATTCAAGATGCTACCCGACTTTTGTATCTCCGACAAACCGGTTAAGCATACCAATTAAACCAAAATTACTTGGAATGATCATCTGAAAGCCCACAACGTTAGTGGAAATCACTTCAACATGATCCATTGTCATATCAGTGCAACCGTAACACCCGCCATCACAAGCATGTCCGTGATAATGCAACTGATTTCACAACTTTAAAATTGGCTCGATACGCTGCTTAAATTTTAAATTGGTGAGATTATTTTACTTTGCTTTTTATTTTACCATGCAGTTGTAGCATAATCAAGCATATGTACAACATGAAAAATAAAACAAGTAATGCACATTCAAGAGACGTATGATATGACCCTAGGCCCTATTACATTTTCAAAAACTTGAAAACTAACATTTGGCCCTATTACAATTTCTTGTCTTCTGGCTTCTGGAATCTCCACCAAGCTCCGTCTTGAATTACAATTCAAAAACACTAATCCCAACTTAGACAAAGATACAAGCTTGTGGACAAACAAGAAAAAATTAAATAAAATAAAATAATATGACTCAACAAAAAGTCATATACAACAATACTAAGACGTAATTAAAAACACGGGTCATATCATCATTAATCTCCATTCCATTCCATAACAATATATATGGGCAAAAAAATTAAAACAAATAAATGCACTTAATGTCACATATATTAAATGAATGAAAAATAATTGTGTTCATAATTGACTAATTAATTACCTATTATATTTACAATTAATTATCAATTAATGTAAATTTTGAATTTAAATATATTCATTATTACGATTAATGATAATTATTATAATAATTATTAACTTTAAATTATGGAATAATTACTTAATAAGTAATTAACTCCAAAATTTAAAATTTAAAGTTATTTATGAAATATTTTTAAAATTATCAATTAATGAAAATAATTTTGAAAGGGAAATATAAATCAAATTTAATGTCATTCAAGATATGTATTTGATCATCTTAATGACAAAATTTATGATTTAACATTTAAACCAAATTAATAATTTACAAATTTTAAAACCAAAAATAATTACATAAAATACATTTAAAGTTTCTAATGGATCTAATTTAACTTCAACGACCAAAACCGCCGGCTCCGCCACCCACGACCGACATTGACCTGCA